>VMDR010000296.1:0-279016 GCA_007922815.1 Macrotus californicus | reverse complement strand
CCATGCACTTCCCATCACAAACTTAAATCATGGAGAACAGAGACACAGAGAAAACTTTATAACCATAATAGATTTCACAAACCTCTGTCATCAGAGATGGAGCATTCCTCTCTCAGAAACAAGAGACCGCCTCACACACACGGTCAGGGTGCGAGAGCACAGGGAGCAGCAAATAGGACTCGACCTTCACAGACACAGCCCCTCCCGCGGACCTGCACTGAGGTGTCATTCCCAGAATGAACACCAGATGGCAGCAGAGACGCACGCTTGGAACTTTTTTCCGTGGACCCTACTGTAATGCAGTTTCAAAACAATTCAGAGGATTGAAATTACAGGAAGTAAATTTCTTGCTCTCAGTGGACATAATCTAGAAATCAGTTGTAAAGGTAACCAGAAAATTCTTAAGTTTAAAAGCTATGAAATACACTTCTACATATCCCTCAAAATGAATCACAATTGGAGTGAAAAAATCATTTGAACTGAATACTCTTTTAAAAATACATCAAAACCTGTGGGAAAAGTACTGATAAATCCGCACATTGGGGAGAAACAGTGGAAAATTTACATGTTTTGTATCCATATGACAAATCCAGAAAAACACATTAAATCCAGGAAAGTAAAAGAATGGAAATAGGCAGGCAGAGCTGTCTGGAAGGGTATAAACTGAAAACGACACCAGTTATTACCTCTTTGGGTAGGATTTTGAATTAATTTTCATTTTTCTGTATCATTTAAGTAAGCTGCCACCAAAAACAAACAAACAAAAAAAAAAAGGACGAGAGGAAAACTTGGCGTACTTTAAGAATAATAAAAACCTCCACTGTTGTGGTGACACCACCAGAGGCCTTTTCTCTGCTCACCCAGCCCGATCTCCTCAGAGGGGCCCCTTTTCCAAAGGGACCTTTGTGTGCACATGCAGCCCAGCAGAGAGGAAGTGACAGGAACAGACCAGAATGAGCACGGCCTGAGGGGGCGTTTGCCCCAGGGCTGCCTCACTTTGGGGCCCCCTCAGGGCCAGGACGCTTCACAACGAAGCAGCAGCACCACTGAGCTGACCTATGGCCGTGCTGCTTCGTGATTCACCTGTGATGATGCTGAGCTTCCTAACAGCCGTGCTGCACTCACAGCCATTACTATCAAAACGGAGCTATTTGCACTACATAAAGTTTCCTTCTTCCCCACACCCCGACTCTGGAACTCCTGCTGCCATTGAATTGGAGCCGATGACCATCAGTTGACAGGCACCAGATGCCAAAGATAGACTCAGAACCAGACACAGGCCCTGGAGTCCAGAACCTGAACCACAGACCAGACCCAGAACCAAAAGCTGAACCCCAGACCCCAGCTCCGATCCCAAAACGGTCCCAACGACCCAGGCCAGACCATGAATGCCATACACTTGACACCAAGGACGGACAGAGAACCCTGGACACCAGATTCCGAACATCAGATCCGAGAGACAGAGCTGCACACGGACTCCACACACCAACCCGGGACGCAAAGCCACACCCGAAGAGACGCCAGATCGCAGACACACAGCCACAGACCACAGACCTTGGGCACGGAACCCAGGTCTGTACCCAGGACCCCACAGCCAGACTCCACAGCTGGAGCTGCACGATGGAGCCCAGTTGCCAGATGCAGGAGCGGAACCCAGTCCTCACCATGGAAACAGAGCCAGGACCCGATAAAGAACATCCCTGACTCTCTTAAGTCCGAGCAGCTGGCCTCACAAATAGTTTTTCAAGCCAGTATAAGTGTATAAGAGAGGGAAAGAACTCTCAGCACTACTAAGATATACCAAACTCTGCAGAAATAGACCAAAAAGGCTGACAGTAAAATAACATAATAATGCTTACTCTTGCCAGGAGGTGTCCGTGATCTCTCAGAGTCTGCACTTTCCAGAACTCAGTGTCCCTGCTATGAGTGTCACATGCCGGCTCACCAACACTGTGGGAGTCAAAAAATTATTGTGGTCATACCTTCAAAGTTCTAACAGCTGGGATAACAATCAAATTCACATAATCTGATTCACAGGAGGAATTCAACATCTCCTACATGGGCAAGGGGAATTCGTATTCAAATGAATACTGAACACAGTGAGGTAATATTGGGTATATAGGTTATGTGGAAAATGGAAAAACAGTCTTAGATTTGAAAGGTGAAATGGGGAATATGCAGGTAATTTAGAGAAAAAGGCAGCATACCTTGGGCAACTCCCAAAACCTTAAGACACAAGGAATATGGTAAAAGAGTCAACGAGCTCTTGCTTGGACTGTTACTTACGGTCTGAAGCCGAGGTGATGGTGCTGAAGCTCTCTTCCTAAACCAAACTGTGGCAACCTCTCAGAAAGAAATGAGATGCCAATCCTAAGTCATTTCTCAGTCTTCCCTTTCCTAACAGCCAGTTTAAAATCGATGTGCCAAGTACAAAATGTTGGCCCTCTTCATTACCATCTCTGAAACTTTACATAGAAGTTTTATACCCACAAGCTAATACTGCATTGTTCTGTATTTCATTGACATATTCAGTTTTGAGGATAATTTACTTTAGTTAAATTGTTCAATCTTACTTAAGTAAATGGTGACATACATGTACGCCCCAAATTCACCTCCTATTAAACATCTGACTGCTTGCTTACGTGGTGGAGAAACAACCTTTCCTGTGACCTCAAGAATCTTTGGGCTGGTCTAATAATCCAACAGGTATGACACAGATTAGCAAATGAAAATAACCAAATTTGACATGTACGTATGCATGGGAACCTCACCCACATGAGAGAGGCAGGAACCCCACGTGCAGAAGAGCATCAGGGACAGAACGGAAACGTGAGCACGGAAGACGTACTGAGGCAGCGATGAGGTGAGGTGTCCTGTGGCTTCAAAGTGACCTTACAAAGTGGTAACAGCAGCTGCTGAGCAAATAGGTGCCATTCCCAGGATGTGCACTAGATAGCAGCAGAGAAAAGCATTGCCAGGCAGTGGGCAGCTGGGGGGGTGGGGGGGGACACGCAGGGTGGTGTTCCACTCTTCCAGCACAGAGGGTCCTGTCCCATCAGCTCTGGATTCTCTGAGTGTCGGAGAGACCTCACCTGAGACAGCAGGGGTTTCTGTCGTGTTACCTCTGAGTCCTCTGACTATGGGGACAGGTTCCCTCACGTTAGAGTTGGGGATCCTTTCCCATCAGCTCTGGGTCCCTTTATTGTGGACCCACCTGAAAGAGTATGGGGTCCTTTGACATGACCTCTGGGTCGTGGGACTGTGGGAAAGCATCCAGCCTGAGAGATTGGGGGTGCTGAGATGTTGGCACTGAGACCTGTGTGTGAGAATGGGGCTTACAGTCACTGCCACTCCGAGTTCAGTGAGTGCCAGGAGGGGTCCCACCTGGGAGAGCAGGATCCAGCCACATCGGCTCTGGGTGCGGATGCGATTGTCACATCTTTGGTTCCTGGGACTGAGAACACTGTCTTCCGGAGTAATCAAAGACCTGATTAACACAATACAAAACAAACATGTTTTAAGGAGACATTGTATCTCTGCTGTATTGGGCAGAAAACACCTCACACTAAGGCACCTGGTGCTGCACAAAAACAGGAAAACTTTGTCCTTTAACAAAGTGAATAGAACCAGACTCTGCTTCCACATCAGCTCACTTTTCGTATTTGCATTCATTCACGTACTTACATTTGCTCCCATCTTGTTCGGCTGAACCATACACAAAACTTCCTCTCTCTGCATCCCCTTCGCAGACCTTCCACCACTTCCCTGTTTACGCTCGGCTCTCGTCCGGCTTTCCCTCGGTCTCTCCAGAACAACCAGCCTCTCTCAGGACAAAATCAACTCCCTTTCTCTGAATCCCAACATACCTTGTTTCTCCCTTGTGCCCATCCTGTTCTCTACTGCTACTTTTCTGTACCTTTCATTAGAATTCTTAGGCTTTAAAAAACACCCTCAATTTCTAGTGGAAACTAAGAGTAAGAAATTGTGAATTCTCTGTTATACCTGTATTCTTTAGGTTGATATTTGTAAACAAATCCAATCACTTCTACAGATATATTTATTCATAGCACAAAATTTTTCATAGTTCACAAAATTTTACCAACAGTGTCAAATATTCTGAGTTATTCCATAATTTGCAGCAAAACACAAATATGCCTGTGTTCAGTCAGCTTAACCCTCACCCAGCCTCTCCCTCACACCACACAGAAACCTAAAACCCCCCAATCTTCCACACCGAGCCACCTCTGCTGGTCCTCTGCAGGCTCCCTCCACCTCACCTGTTCCTCATGGTCCCAGGAGACACCTCCCTCCAGGGGGCTGCTGAAGCCACTTGAACCGCCTCATCAAAAGGACGCCACACGAAGTGGTGGACACCCGTCTCCGGTTGCTTCCTGATCAAACACAGCCATCCTGGGGCTCCCGAGATGCCACCACCCGAACCTGTGCACAAGTGCCACATGAGACGTGACTGTGGCTCCCACACCCCATCAGAGGGTCATTGCCTCATAGCTCAGGGCCCGGTCCCAGGGTCCCCTTCTAGCTGTCCTGCTTAAATCCATTAAATTTGGAAAAATTCCAGGAGAAATGGAGCCACATGCTCCGTGACTTCTCCCACAACAGTTACGCTACGATTGGAAGCTACAGCCCCAGGAAAAGCAGCGTCGTGGCGCCACATCGCCCCCCGCTGGACAACAGGGGCCAAGGCGGCCAACACCGTGGTCCCAGTCACTCAGTCATGACAAGTCACAAACCAGCACCAGCTGCAGGAACTTCCAGACTCAGTAACTCCTGGCAAGAAAGGTCCCAAATTTAACAACTGGAGGGAAAGGCAATTAACCTCTGACACCTTCTACCTGATTCCTCAAGACCAGGTGGGACCCGTCCAATTTTCTTACAATACCAACGTTAACTTTCGTCTTTAGGGAGAACTGGTCACTGTGACTACAGCAAAGAAGACCCGTTCCGTCAGTCACGTCACTGGATCGGACCAGAGCTGTCCCCAAAGTCTGTCTCAGCTTCCCCTTGCCAGCACACAGTGAGCATGAGACGTCCCCTGGGGCGTCGTGCGCCCGGACGGGGACGTTCGTCTCACCAGGGACATCTCTGACCTATACACGCTGACCCTCCCCACTGGCACCTGAACAGCCGCAGAACGGTCTGGAGAGAAAAGCGCGCGTGTAGTGAGCCCGCGGCCCGGAGGCCGCCCGTGCGCGCGGGGCCCGGCTCAGCGTCCGGAGTCTCCGCGTCCGCGCAGCGCGGGAAACGCGACACGTCCTTCGCTCCTTTTCCTCGCTCCCGCAACGCCGGCCTTCCCGGTTTTTCCTCTTTTCATTGCCAGTAAAGAGAGCGGCGGCCAGGCGGCCTTCTCAATCGCATCCAAGTGAACCCCCCGCCCGCTCCGGCTCCGCGAACTCCCGCGCCTTCCCCGCGCCCCGCACGCCCGCGAGAGGCCGCCCCACTCCGCTCCCTCTCTTCCCACGGGGGAGAGGGACCCCCAAAGCCGTGTGAGCGCGCGGCCCCGCGGCCCGTCGCCCCCCCAAGCCCTCCTCCTAGTCTACGATGTTCTCAGTCACCTCCGCCCTCCCGCAGGTCCCTGTCGCCAAACCGCAGGGCTGTCCGCGCCACCCAAACGAAGCGCTGTCCGACCTCCCGAGACGTCCGCGGCCCAACCCGCTCCGGCCCCCGCCGCTTCCCGGCCCCGCGCCCCGGGCCCGTCCTCCTGCGGGACGCGCGCCCGCACCTGGGCGTCTCCCCGACCCGGGCTGCGCGGGCCGGGAAGGGGCGCGGTCACCCCGCGAGCGTTTGCGGGGGCCGGGCCGGGAAGAAGGGGACCTTCGGGCAGAAAAGCGGGCGGTCAGGGGCCGACGCGTCTCCGAAGCAGCGGCGTGGACGCCGAGCCCGAGGATGACGGCTTCCTCGTCCCTGCTGGCCCGCCACTCCGTGCTGACCGTCCCGTCCCGTCCCGTCCCCAACCGCAAACGCCCCCGCGTCCCCACGCTCGCCGTGGGAAACCCTCCGGGCCGACGGCGCGACACCGGCCGGGTCGCGAGCTGCCCCGGCGCCCTCCAGGGGGCGCGACTCACGCACAAAACACCCGGTTTCTGCGGGGCCGGGGCCAAGCCCCGCACTCATTCAAGAGTAAGTGTCCTGTCCCTGTTTGATTGGATCATTAACGAACTTACTACTAACGAAACGTTCTTCTAACTCCTCACATTGCCTCACTTCATGTTTTCTTCCAAGTTTCACCTATTTTTACGTTTTTAGTTTTAGCTAAAGTGACACAATTTTATTGTTGTACGACACTTTATTTACCTTGATGAATCATGAAAAGCAACAATGCAAATAGCAGAATTTCTCACAGGGAGAGGAACTAACATGCAGAAATAAACATCCTTCCGATGTATGTAAGGACAACGAGTTAGATATAATCATGGGGGGCAGGGAATGGAGACAACTGTACTTGAATAACAACAAAGAAAAAAACATTAGAATCAGAAAAGAAAGAAAAATTAGATCAAACATAAAACAAATTGGGGATAAGACAGTTGTAGAGTGTGTATGCTTACAATTTATTAACGCATTTTGAAACAAATTTTTGTGGGAATGTGATTTCTGGAGATAGCTTTGGAAATGTCTGTGACTCAATTTATTTTCCAGAAAATAAGTTTACAAAACAAGAAAAAAAAGATATAATCAAAGAAGAGAAGCCATAGCAACAAAACAGATATAATACCCAAGATGAACCTTAACAAGAATGTGCAACATCTGTATGAACAAAATTTCTACATAATACCCAGTGAAAGACACTTCAGCAACTGGAAAGTAACATCGTGTTCTTGCATTAAAAAAACACATTAAGATGTCAATTCATAAAGTTGTTTGTAGACTTAATATGATATAGATTATAATTATCATCAACATCTTTAAAACTAAAACAAACTTGTTTTCAGTTCACCGGTTAAAATAAACATGCTTTACAGTTGAGTACGCAGAAATAAATATCTTTTATGTACACAAAGAGTAATTTAAAGATACAATCAAAGAAAAGAACCAACGGCAACCAAACCAGTAAAGTGCTTGGGAATAAACTTAGCCGGAATAGTCACGATCTGCACGAACATTTTTACACGAGACCCACATAAAAGAAACTTGAGGAATGGAAAGTAACATCACATTCTCATTAGAAAAATCATACACAGATGTCACTTCCCAAAGTTGTTTAATATAGTCTATGTTAAGATATTAAAAAGCTGTTTGTCTGCAGGTAAGCTACTATCTCCTGAAGGTCTCACACACACAACCCCTGACGTCCATCCGGACCACCAAGTGTGGCCACGCCTGCTGGTGTCCACCTTCCAGACCACCAGGTGCCTGCCATCATGACTGATAACCACCCTGAACCAATCCTAGGGCTAAGAATGCAGGACGAATAATTCTCAGGAAGGTGCTTTTTACTATAAGGATTTTTCTCTTTTCTCTCCTTTGCACACTTCAGGGCTTTGGCCTCGCTATGTCTGTTTGCGAACGCTAAGGCTCCTAAATAAATCTGTCATTTATCTCTGGCACAGCCTCCAGGCTCTGAGTTCGTCTGACACATTCCACAACTACTTACAGCTGTGATATGTGTGTGCACAAGTGCACGCACAAGGCCAAGAGGGATACACACTGTTTACTGCATCCAGCAGTGTCCTGACAAAAATTCTCGTCCACCTGGAACTTCGGAACGTGAACTCACTGGGAAACGGGGTCTTTGCAGAGGTAATTAGCCAGGGGGAAGTGAGGTCATATTGGGTTAGGGTGGGCCCTGAATCCACTGGCTGCTGCCCTTCGCTGACGGTCATGTGCGCACGCAGGGAAGAAGGCCACGTGAGGATGAAGGGGTGACAGGGCTGCAGGCACTGCTGGAGGCCAGGAGAGAGGCTGGGACAGACCCTCCGCCTGAGGCTCCAGAAAGAGCGAATGCTACTGACACCTCGATGTCAGACTTCGGGTGTCTGGCACTGTGAGAAATAAATTGCTGTTGTTTTGAGCCACCCATTTGCAATAATTTGTTATGGCAAATTAATTTAACCCTTTATGGCTAACTTTTTCCAATAAAATAAATTAGTAAAGAAGTTACCCACATTTTATGTTGGAATCCTTGCCTCTGCCACTTAAGTATGAAATCTCGAACAAGTCATCAGCTGTACGAAGGTCTCAGTTGCTTTACCTGTTAAATGGGGACGTTAACGTGTGGGGAACCTGTCCGTGTGTGATGGGACCTAGTGGCTCAGCTCTCATTCTGAACGCAGACCAGACCCACGTGGCATGCAGAGAACATCCGTGGATAGGTTTCCCATGGGGAACCAGACATGAATTATTCTTAGGACACTTTGAAACTTGCTCTTGCAAAAACTCCCTCACCTGGGATGGACACAGCAGTTTACTGTGACTCGGGCCAGACTTCCAAAGTATATGTGTAACTAGCTAATCCTCCTCTCCACTTTGTATTTTATCTTTGAAACGATCAGCAACATTCTTTCCTTTGCTATCTGTAACAGTTAACCACCTAAGGTGAACCTATGTGCAGAAAATGAGGATCATCCTGAATGTAATGGACCTGGATTTTCAATAAAGCCTGTCGAGGCGAGGGGTTGGGCCCCTCTCTCCGTGAGACAGGCCACGCAGGTCAGCCCTCTCTTGAACATTGAGAGATCGGCCACGCATCCCTTTTTCTCCACCAGATTCCTTTAGTCCGCGTGAATTTGTCCGTCACTTGTCCGGGGATATAGGACAAGCATTCCATAACGACATGCGGTCCCGCTGGACGGGACTGCGACATTAACGTCCACCCTGTTCACTTCCCAGGCTGTGCTTGGGGTCTCCCTGGACTGTTCTCTCACGATCCACGTCCACGTCCCCTACCAGGCAGCTCTCGTGACCACGACCACCTCTCCACCCACCCTGCCACCCGTCTCCCGTCCAGGTCTCCAGCCCCCAGCAGATCTACTTCAGCAAAACATCACTGCACGCTCCTTTCCTTTTTGAAGGCCTTCAACAGTCTCTAACTCCCTATTAAATCAAATCCAAACTTTGTTTCGTTAAAGACTGTCTACATTCAGAGCCCCACCTGCCTGCCACCTTTGTCACTCACCACTTGCTTCCCTGGTTCAAAACCAGGTTCAGAGACACCCTCTGCACCTGCAGCCCTGCCCTCCTCAGCCATGCCGGTGAGCGAGCTCTTCCCTGCACGCAGCCCCTCCTCCAACTGAGCCATTTCCAGCCCGAAGTCTTCTCCTGCAGCCCCACAACGGAGGGGACGTCCCTTTCCTCTGAATTCCTACAGCACAAACCCTCAGCATCTTATGTACTTGGATTACCACCCATTAAAATGCAAGAGCTTTTTGAGAGAAAAAACTTTATTCACTATTATGCCTTGCATGCAATCTCATGGAGAGTGGGTGCTCAGTACATAGCTGTCACATAAATGAATAACAATTATAAAGCACCTGAGTTTTAGGGCATTAACATAGGTTTTAAAAATTAAAAAATATTTAGATAGAAATGATATTCAGCCAGTACCACCCCACTAGTGACAAAACATTGGGACACTTCCCTCCGTCGCCCCTGCACCCTGGATGCTGCAGGCAGGCCGCGGCCCCTGAAAGCATCTGCACGACCGCGGCCTCACAACCAGAGGGCCAGCGTCCTGCTGCGCCCACGTGGCCAGGGCCTGCTGGTGGGGGGGGGGGGGCGTCCCTTCTGACTGATCGACACCTGTGTGGTGACAGTTAAACGGCCCCTGATTATAAATAAAGTTTAATTATACAATTTGAAAAAGTTGCCTCTCCTCACTGTAACATCTCCTAAAAGAGCAGATTGGGAAACAGAAAGGGAAAATGATACTTTGCCAGTCTCTGCAGATTTAGGGCATATCCATTAAGACTCAGTCTTCATGTAAACCAGAAGATAGGCTGTTTCCCTCCTAGAGAGAAAAACAAAATGCAATGTCAGAGCAGACATGAAACCTTTGCAGTTAACTGACACATTATGAATTCACACAGGATAAATAAAGGTCAGCACACTTCCCAGGCTGCTGGATACGGTTCCTCCATCCACCACCTCCAAGAACAAGACCTGTGCCCTGGGAACAAGTACCACACTGCGGATGGTCAGTATCTAAGTCCGGGGTGGGCAGGAACCCACGAGTCCGATTAAGTCCACCGGCACACAGCCACGCTCTGTCACCCACGCACATCTGTGGCTGCCTTCGGTCCAAGGGCAGCGCTGAACAGCTGTGACACAGACTGTGTGGCCCACAAAGCCTGAAACATTGACTGTCTGGCCCCTTTTTAGAGAATCTGCCACACTCTGTCCCAATTAATGCAGGAGGTGAGTCACTGACAAGCAGGAAGTGACAAAGAGTGAGCACCCACGGGAGGTGCTTACAAGAGAGAAAAGGAAGATTGGAGGATGATTTCAAACATAAATTTCACCTAATTGATTACTTTTCAAAGATCTGGCCAACTTCTACAGCTGAAACCATCTCCAATCTGGTGCACCATGCCCGCCCTAACCCAGGAACTCAGCCAGGAAAGACACCTACGAAGTCTCCACTTTGATTTTAGCCAGCTTTCCTCTTTCCAGCCTCCCCTGTGCAGTTCTTGATTTCTACTAAACACAAGCCAAGAGGAAAAGAGTGACCCTTGCCCCCAAAGGCTGCATGGCCTGCCGTGACAGTTACATCAGCAAACGGTCACAGAACGGTGGGACCCTTTCCGTGAAGGAGGCACGCTCAGAACACAGAGGGAGCTCCTGAGAAGCCCCTGCAGATCAGCCTGGGTGGGTCAGTGCAGGCTCCACGGAGCAGGGAAAGGCCATGCGCAGGGGTGCGCAGGCAGGGCTGGGCCTCGGCCTTGGCGATGAGCTCACAGAGGGGCACACTGGCTAGGCCCGGCACGTGCAAAGTCAGGGAGAGGATGTGGAGGGGACGGGAGCTGCTTCCTCCTGAGTTATTGCTGAAGTGTAAGCCGTGAGAAAATCGTTCTGGCCAGGCGTCTCAGCTGGTGGGAGCGTCATCCCGTACAACTGAAGGTCGCGGGTTCAATTCCCAGCCAGGGCACATGCCTAAGTTGTGGGTTTGGTCCCTAGTCAGGGCACGTACTGGAGGCAACCAATTGATGTTTCTCTCTCTCTCAAATCAAGTTAAAAAACCATATCCTCGGGTAAGGATCAAAAAACTAAACAGATAAAATAAACTGTGAGAATATCATGGTGCAGTGGGGTGGGTCTGAAAGGTGAAGCTGACCAGCTCGTCACAGACCCTGGCGGTTGGATCCACGAGCGTTTCCCCAGCACTGTGCAAGCTCACGGGGCCTCGCCCACTCAAACACGCTTCTCACCAGCGGTAGCTGCGATTTCCGTAGGTGCACCGGATGTCTTCCCAGGACACCTGGAAGCACATAAACACACAGAGTGAAGCACCCAGAGAGCAGGTGCTACTGTCCACCCTCCCTCACTCCTCCCGACAAACCCACCCCGGGAAACCCACAGCATCTGCGACAAATGCCACGGAGGCAAAGTGTCTCTTCACGCCCTCGCCTCTCTGTTTAAACATGGGTATGCTCAGCCCAGAGCTCTGACTTCGCGTTTCTACCTCTCCTTGCTCTCCTTCAGTTTCCCACACAGCTTGGAGCTGCAGGGCACTGAGCTGAGCATGCCAAAACCCTAGACACTGAGCCAAGCAGACTCTGGGAGAGCGCTGAGCCAGATGGGGACTTTGTGCAGAAAACAGCTGTCACGCCCACAACCCTTCCCACACACAGACACCAGGGCCACACTGTGGCTCACGGGACTTCGAGGACCTGCCCAGCCCTGGGCTCAGAAGGTACCAGAGAGCATTAGCTGGGGGCCAGCGGTGGTTTCAGGAGGTGTCACTCACCTCACACACACTGGAGTCGTTGAAGCAGAACCACCGTCCGTCCACGGAGCTCCGGATGTAGGCACAGTAATGGCCGAAGTCAGGCAGCCCCACGTGCGCGATCACGGCAAAGAGCTCATACCGCCCTCCGAGCTGAAAGAACCACAGACACAGGCATAGAGCCTTAGAACAAGGAGACATTTCCCTGCGTGTTTGTCTGGCGCCTACTCCACGCCAGGCCCGCGGCCTCAAGGGGACTGGAAAACAGTCCCTGCCTTTGAGAATTTCGCCGCTAAGTAAGCCAGAGTCGGAATGCTGTGTTTTATGCCAGACGGAGTTACAGGCAATTCAGGAAAACTCAACTTTTGCCCAAAAAAGGAAAAGGAACGCCAGCTGAGGAAAGGCTGAGGAGCTGGGGGAGCGCTCCCCAGATATAAGACATGCTTGCAGTGACCTTGCAGAATGAACAAGATTGGTGAACAAGCTGTGGAAAGGGGGCCCACCTGAACGTGGACCCAGAAGCCACCAAGGTTCCACAGCACAGCAGTGTGGGGCGTCCTGGGGATGTGGACGTGGGACGGGGGTGGGGAGCACCTCACCTGGCCCTTGGCATCACAGTGGGGAGCTTCCTCTGTCAGAAGGACCCAACCTAGGTCCAAGCTCTGGGGGAAATGCAGGGAACTGCACAGTTTTCTTGTCCGCAAATTCCCGGCGGAGAACCGCATGAGGTGGATAGTCAAGGTCTGGGGCAGACCTGTCGGCTTCAAGACCTACGAAAGCAAAGCACCGTGGGGCTGACGCCCTTGGGCCCTGGAGACGGGGAGACTCGGAGAAACAGCACAGCAGGAGGGCGTGAGCCGCCCGGGTTCAGTTGGGCACCTGCGCAGAGCCCAGGGCTGCAGCGGAGTCTGGGGGTGGAGCTCCTCCAGCCTCCAGGGAAAACTCTGCCCCCCACCCCACTCTCAGGTCCGCCCTTTTCCTTCAAAGGCAGTCTCTCCCCCTGATGTCAGCGGAGGAGCCCCAGGACCCTGGGCTGCCAGGGGCTCTGTGAAGAGTCTCTCAGGGACACCCCCCTGGGGGCTCTGGTCTCAGGAAGGAGCACCTGTTTGCCGCTGGTCTTCCTCTGGCAGTGCCCGCAGAAGCACCTGCTGTCGCTGGACAGCGGCCTGGGCTGGAAGAAGCAGTGAAGGGCTTCCTCCTGTCCCGGGAGCAAGAAAACAAGCAGGGTTGGCATTTCCCGTCCAGAGCACAGCCTGGCCCTGCAAGGAGGACGTTGGCTTCCCTTCCGGTGTCTCCGTGACCCGGAACGTTGGGTCCAGAATGGGGCCCACGGCAGGGTCACGCAAACTGCCTGCTGGTCAAAGGGGAAAAAGGGATGGGGAACCTGAAAGTACAAATAGGAGGGAACAAATTGTTTGGCCAAATCAAAGGAGGACTTAGCCAGAGCCGCACAAAGGAGCCAGAAATGGTTTTTAAAAGCCAAGACTGAACTGCAGAAGACCAACTACTAAACTAAGGAAGCAAGAAGGTGAAGGGAGGGGCTCAGCAAAAAGACGTTTTATGGACAGACAACAGTGTGGAGAGGCCAGACAGAAAGGGGGTGGGGGCGGGTGGGGGTGAGCTAAGGGGGGCGAGGCAGGATCAATGACGGGGAAAGAGACCTGCGGTGACGGGCACACAACTGTGTGTGCAGATGACGTTTCACTGACTTGTACACTCGAAGCCTGAATGGTGTGGTGAACTGAGGTCCTCCTATAACCCCGATACATTTATAGGGGACGCTGGGCTGTAGAGAGCAGGAAACTCACCAAGAGAAATCCCTTACCAGTGTCCTCAGCACATGTGAGTTCACATCGAAGAGAGTAAGCGGGAGAGTCAGCATGCTGCTGTCCCTGCTGCTCTCCCCAGCGCAGTCCAAGCAAATGAAGGTCTCCTTCATCCGGATCGTGTGCAGGGCCTGCAGCCGCTCTGCCTGCGGGAGAAGGGGGGGAGGGGTGGGGTGAAAAGGGCGCAGCCATCCACAGGCCGGGCCAGGAGAAGGTCCAGAGCTGCAGCCAGCAGACCGAAGCTCAAGAAATGGCAGCTACTAGTGCTCTTTGCTGTCCTCAGAAAGGTGCCAACGATGACACCAATAATATCACGGAACTGCGATCCGCACTCTGTGTGACTCTCTCTTTTCAGCCTCTCTACAAGCTCGCGGACCACGGCGGAGTAAGCTGAACGAGGGACATCCTGAACTTGGGAGGGCTCCAGTCCTCGAATCTCACCAGGTCCACATCCGTGATCTGGTCCTTAATGAGGTTCCACACTGTGAGGTAGAGTTGAGCGGCATCATGCTGGACAAGCACTGGCCAAAGAGAGAAGGCACAGCCCAATTAGCAAGTCCCCGAGGACACCGCTCAGGCCCCGGGGCCTGGATGCCCATGGGCATCCACTACCCGGCATCTTCCTGCCTTTGCCCAGTTTTCAGACCCAGTCTCCACTGGATGTTGGGTGCCACAAATGGAAAATGAGCTTGGTGCTGGTTTTCGAGAGCTCCTCTTAAAACTTAAAATCCAAGTTTTCTACCTCTGATTTGCCACTCACCCCCACCGGCCTCCACTCAGGGACCCAACTAGATAAAACCAGCACTCAGTGGTGAATTCTCTCCTGTCTGGGCCAAGCCAACACTTGACTTGGATTCCTACGGCCACTCACTGCTCTGTGCCTCTATATATTTTCTTTATTCACTTCCCTAAAAAGTGAGCAGTTTTCCAATACTCGCTTCTGACTCAGGTCCCCCCCAACAGTGTCCAGGAAAACAAGAAGAGAAAGGACCACTGCAGAGGCAGGGGAGGCAAGGGAGAAGTGGCGAATTTCGTGCGTGTGACGTAAGTGGACATAAAGCTCAAAGCATCAGTGCAGAAGCCTAGGAAAGAGACCTAGGAAGACAGAGAAAATGGAAACACACCGAGGACTACCTTACCAAAGGGCAGGTGTCGGCCAAAACACAGACATTGCGAGAAGGGGTCACTATTGTAAGGGCACACTAAACGGCCATATCCGCTGCCTGAGCCTCACTTCATTTCCTTCGTTATACTCATCACAAAGGAAACGTTTTCGGGGTTTTCCCGTTGTGCGTAACACCCATCCTGTGCCTACAGAAACGTGGGCTCTTCAAAACATTCTGGATCGACATCAGGGCCTCCTATACAAGGGGTCCACCGTCTACCGAACGTCAGGCTAGTCCCTCTGTTCTCCTTCCCTCTCCTTCCTCTCGCTCCCCCTCGCTCCCCCTCTCTCCCTCTCTGTCTCCCACACCCGCCCTCCGGAGCACCAGGCCAGGAGCCGGTGCTGAGGGCCTGCCTCACCCGGCACATTGTGCTTCTGCAGGCAGCACACGAGCTCCATGGGGCGCACAGCCTTCTGCCGGCTGTCCTGCATCTTCTCCAGCAGCAACAGCAGCTGGAAGGGCACGTTCCTCTTCTGCTCCTCCATGCCCACGGGCACTTTTAACCTGCCAGGTAACAGCAGCTGTGAGCCTCCCTGGTTCTCTGGGTCGGGGGCACGCTGCACACACGCTGCACACACTCGAGGGGACTTCCAAAAGCCTTCATGCCCAGGCCACTCTGTGAACTGACTAAATCAGAATTTCTGGACGTAGAAGCCAGTTATCAGAAGTTTTCAGTGTTCCAAATTATTTAAAAGATTGCATTTATTATTTTTTTAGAGAGAGGAGAAGGCAGGGAGAAAAAAAGGGAGAGGAACATTGATGTGCAACAGAAACAGCCATCAGTGGCCTCCTGCATGTCGCACATGGGAGGCCAGGCCCGCGACCCAGGTGTGTGCCCTCACGGGGAATCAAACCAGCAACGTTCTGGTTTCTGGGACGATGCCCAAACCAATGAGCCACACCAGTCAGGGTGGCGTTTATGTATTTTTTGAACTTATTAGGTGACTGTGTGGTCCAGAATGTGCAGAACAGGGCTTTTCTCTGGTGACTTTTGAAAGGAAACTATAGTCCGAGTCATTGTGGGCTTCCGGGCAAGATGAAGAAGCAGGTAAAGGGCTGCACCCGCCTCCTCCCGTAAAATTCTTGTGCCACAGAACAGCCGTGATCCAGCTGCAGGGACGGCCTACAACTAAGGCTGTGCAGACACAACCAGGCAGGAGGGACAGACATACAGAACGGACTGGCCCCATACCCATGTGTGGTGGTTAAAAATCAGGAGGGACATCTCGGCTGCACAGGTCCCCTGAGGAGCAAGGGGTCGCAACCCCACACCGGGCCCCGCAGCCAGCCCAGGGTTCCAGTGGCAAGAAGAGGAGTCCCCCTAACTTGTGGCTGTGAAAGCCAGTGGGGACCGTGGCTGACGGAGACAGAGGGCCTCTGGAGTCTCAGGAGTTCACGGATTCACCCACTGACAGACTCCCTCCCTCTGCGCTCCAGCGATGAGGCCGCATCTCGAAAGGCACCAGGGAGACACACGGGGAGGAACTGAGGTGTGACTGTGGACTGAGGGCTGGGGGGCAGCTTTCCCCAGACAGACCTGCTGGCCGAGGCCCCTGTTCCTTCGATGAGCCCCCCACCCTCCCACAAAGTAGGCAGGCGGGTCCCACATCTGAGTCACCATCGACCTGCTCACACTGTTTGTCCTGCCGCACTGACTCCCTGACGCCCGCCCCCCAGTGAACCTGCAGAGCCACCCAAGCTGTCTCCAGGTGCTTGTCCGTACAAATAGACTATCGTGCCTCGAGCTGCAGACTTCCCTGAAGTCTCTCAAAGGCTCACACACCCCCAACGAGCAGCATCTGGCCCCCGCGTGCTAAGCAGCCCCAAGCCCGACACTGACAACCGGCGGCCTCTGTTCACAGCTCAGCATCTCTCAGGCCCCCCCAAGGCCAGCACAAGAGGCAACCACCTGTGGATCACCTTGTAGCTCAAACCACGTGGCCCCAGGCAGGCCAGAGGCAGCAGCTGACCTGGGCCTGCTCCTCCCAAGAGGTCCCAGAACCAATACAGTCAGTGACCACATTCAGACCACACCAGAGCACCACCCAGCCCCCCCCCAAATGTCACACCCAAAGGGCAGGCACCAGAGCCGAGTGCACCCTGCTTGGTAGGGTCAGTCCCTGCTCAGCAGCCCCTGCACTGCAGTCTCGGCCAGTTCCCACAGCCCATCAGCCAGAGGGCTGCCGCCTCACAGTGGCGTGCCCACAGCAGTCAAGGCACAACCACAACAGGAAGGCCCACCAAGCCCGCACCAACAGCACAGTGAGCGCACTGCCTCCGGTGGCCAGGGAGCCTGTGCACAAGGGCCCACAGGACACCTACTACACACAGCCCCTCTGTCGAGACCCGGAGACACGGCAGCTCCACCTGATACACAGAAACACACACCAGGAGGCGGCCAAAATGGGGAGACAAGGACTGAGGTCCCAGATGAAAGACAGAACAAAACTCCAGAAAAAGAAAGAAACAGAACGGAGACAAGCAACCGACCTGATGCAGAGCTCAAACCACAGGTTAGAGAGGTGCTCAGCAATCTCAGCGAGAACTTCAGCAAAAGACAGGAAACATGAAAATGGAGATTGGAAACATTTTTAAAAGTAGCCAGAAATTAGGAATATGCTAACTGAATAAAGTATACATTAGAAGACGTCAACAGTAGACTACCTGAAGCAGAGGACTGAATCAGCAATTTTGAAGACGACGACTTTTAAAACAATCAGAACAGACAAAAAAGACTTGAAAAATATAAGGAGAGTTTAAGGGGCCTCGGGGGCAACCTCAAGCGTAACAACGTTCACAGCGTGCTGACAGCAGAAGGAGAGAGAGGAACTCAGAGCTTACTTTGAAGAAACAGTGACAGAGAAGTCTGCCTGGAAAGTGGAGACAACTGTACTTGAACAACAATATAAAAAGAAAAAAGGAAACTCCCCTAACCTGGGGAAGGACACAGACCTGCAAGTGCAGGAAGCACAGAGAGTCCCACACAAGATGAGCCCAAGGAGGCCCACTCCAAGAATACACGATAATTAAAGTGGCAAAGGTTACAGACAAGGAGAGAATCTAAAAAGCAGCAAGAGTGAAGCAGATAGTTCCCTACAAGGGATTCCCATAAGACTGTCACCTGATTTCTCACAGAAACGCTGCAGGCCGGCAGGGACTGGCACAAAACACTGAACGTGGTGAAAAGCAGGGACCCACAGCCGAGACCGCTCCACCCAGCAGAGCTGTCACGTAGGGTCCAAGGGCAGATAAAGAGCTTCCCAGATAAAAACTAAAGGAGGTTATCAACCCCAAACTGGTATTACAAGAAATGTTAAGAGGACTTCATCAAGAAGAAGGAAAAATTGAAATTAAAAATATGATAATGAAATGACGGTAACTACCCACTAACAACTACTTCAAATGTAGAAGAGTTCAATGCTCCAATCAGAAGACACAGGCGGGCTGCATGGAGAAGAAAACAAGACCCTCACACACGCCGCCTACGAGAGGCCCGCTTCGGACGGAAAGGCACGCGCAGATGAAAGCAAAGGGATGGGACAGTTAGTTCACGGGAACAGTAACAAAACCGGCTGGCACAGCCACACTTGTGCCACACGAAGTGGGCTTTCAGAGAAAGGCTGTAACAAGAGACAAGGAAGGACTCCGCAATTCCACTTCTCGGTGTTTCTTTGAAGAAACCCGAGGCGCTAATTTGGAAAGGCACAGGCACGCACATGTTCCTGGCCGCACTCCCTACAGTCGCCAAGCCCGCCAGCAGATGAGTGGGTACAGCAGCGGGGCGTGTACAGAACGGACTGTGGCTCAGCCGCTAAATAAGGAAGGCAGCTGACCGTCTGTGACAACGTGGACGGACCTCGAGGGTGGTACACTACGTGAAATAAGTCACACAGAAAAAGACAAATACCATATGAATTCATTTATATGTGGAATCTAAAACACAAAATAAAAGAAAACCCAAGATACTCATAAATACAAAGAACATTTTGATGCTTGCCAGATGGGACTGGAGTTGGGGGAATAGGTCAAAAAGGTAAAGGATTAAAAAGTACACGTTGGGCCCTGGCTGGTGTGGCTCAGTGAGTTGAGCGTCTGCCTGCAAACCAAAGGGTCGCCGGTTCGATTCCCAGTCAGGGCACGCGCCTGGGTTGTGGACTAGGCCCTCGGTAGGGGATGTGGGCAGGAGGCAACCACACGTTGACATTTCTCTCCCTCTCTCTCTCCCTCCCTTCCCCTCTTTCCAAAAACAAATCTTTTTAAAAGAGCACACACTGGTAGACACAGAACAGTCACAGGGATGTGAAGCCCAGCATGGGGCACGCAGCCAACAGCACTGCAATAGCTCTGGTGGTGCCAGGGCAGTGCTGGCCTTGTCGGGGTGATCACTTGTAACTTTCACTATGTTGAACATCTGAAACTAATATACATTCAATGTCAACTATAATCGAAAAATAAGAAATTATTTTTAAAAGTCCAAGTCAATGCAAATAATATTCGAAAATATAACATAATACACATGTTTACAGCCTGAATAATCATCTTACCTCTTCAGTATCTGGGTAAAGCCCACGTTCCTAATCAATACCTGGATCAGGGAGTTAAGGCAACAGGTCTGTCCCAGGTTGTGCAAACCGACGGGGCCTACAGAAAGAGGAGGGGAAGTGCTGAAACGCGGCCCGGCTCAGGGACGCGACAGAAGTCACGTGTCTCTCAGGGCTGTCCTTCAGGACGAGAGATCCTGTGAAGCACCCTCAGAGAGACGAAGAGCTCCCTAGGGAGCTTGCAAAACGTGGTGGGGGAGAGACCCATCAGGAGCTCTGAGAAGTGGGCACAGCAGGGAAGGTCACACTGGCCCATCAGGAGAAGAGAGGTGTCCTGAGACACTGTGTGACTCCGAGTCACAGGTGCACACACCATGGTTGGGGGAACAGAGGGAGAAGAGAGAAACGATTCAGAAACTGTGTGCGGGAGTTTCGACTTCCTGCTGGAGCTGAGTCACACAGGCGCACGGCCGGAGTCCTTCAGACTCAGGTGGAAAGGCCCTGCCCGCCCAGCTCCGCCCCTGTGGCTGCAGGGTCGGAACAAAGCTCAGGGGGAGGGTCACTGTGACTCCAACGCGCCTGCAGGGCTTGGAAGCCACAAGGAACCTAGCAGGACGTCAGAAACCGAAAGGCAGCATTTCTCTAACCCACCTGCAACCCGTGCGTCCTTCCCCACTCAGCCTGGGGCTCCTCGGTCCCCACAGGTGAGTGACTTAAGAGGGAGGGAGGACCACTCCTCACAGGGTTCCTGAGACAGGGCAGTGAGAACGTAAACAGCCAGGTGGCAGGTCACAGAGTTGCGCTCCTGGACCGGCAGAAGCGCTGGCCTCGGGACACACCCGCACACGGGGCGCAGGCAGGCGGGAGCTAATGCTGAGGGCTCTCTGCCCAGCCTGGGTCTGAGGAGCAGCCCCCTCCCCACCCCATCTCACGTGTCCCTCCGCTCAGCTGCCTGCACTCGGCAGCGGGACCTTTTACTCCCATTTACAGAGGCAGAAGCGGAGGCACAGATCAGGGGTCTTCCACCACAAAGCCCTTCTGGTGGGTGAACATCGGTGTGCGCAGTCAAAGGGGGGATGGGAGGGTGGTACTGACCGTGAGGGCTGTCCCAGGCCCCAGGGTGCGAAGGTAGCTCCTCCCTCTTCTTCATATTGCTGCTCTCAACAGGGTCCGCTGAGGGGTGCTGTGACGCAGCCAGGACTGATGCGCAGATGTCCTCAGGAACCGAAACTCTTTGCCCATTAGTGACCACTCCGAAGACCCCAGGCCACTGGCCAGCCGGTCTTCAACAGGGCATGACCTCACTCTGGGAAGAGTTCTCCTGAGTGGGCGTCTGTGAAAATACAGCACAGGCCTTAGGGAGAAGCGGAGGGAAAAGCGCACTCCGGGGGCCCCTCTGCCTCCACGGCCGCGTGGGGCAGGGAGATGAGTGAGCGGGGACACTGGAGATGGCTCACATGAACCAATTACTACAATTTTGCAGCACGCCAAAAACATGTTCCACTTTTTGCCAATCTGACAGAAAAAACACAGGTATAGTTTGATTCATTCACACCGGACGGCTGCTGCTGTGCTGCCTGTTGTCATTTCTTGTTTGACCATTGGAGGGAAAGGAGCTCGGTGCCCCCGACTGAACAGTCGGAGGTTGCATGTCGTAAACACTCCCGCAGCGCCCCACCGTGCCGCGCACACGGTCTAGGCCTAGAGAGAGAACCGGGCTCCCCACCCAGTCTCCTTGTCCCACATCTCTGTTCTTAACTCATCAGAGTGGGCTTCCCCATTTTCTCCCCACCCCCAGGTTCTCTGTTCTGGCAGACCAGATATTCAAGGAGGGATGCAGACCAGAAGCCTGGTGTCCCCTCCCTCCTCCTTCTCTGTCACAAAGGACCACTCGGGCTGTCAAGTCCGCTGCCTGAAGGCCACTCACAAGCACTCTCACTGTTGTCCACACCCTTGACTTCCGTGCAAAAGACAGACACAGAGACACTTTGAAAAGGAGTCAGAGCTGCTGCCCCAGGGGAAATGCCTCACAGGTCTGAGGCCTCAAGCCTTTGGATGTTGAAGGGGGCAAAGCAACCTTTGGACTGGGCCTAGAGCGACAGGGTGCCTCAAAGGACAGTTTGCAAAGACAACAGGAAAGCAGTGTGCTGGCTCAGGGCCTGCTGACTACCAGGCTGAAAACTGCATGTATTGCTTAGAATTCGTGTCCTGGGGGAGCTTCTCTGCACCAATGGGGCTGCCAGGGCGTGGGAGACACAACCCTGGCATCTGCGTCATCAGGGCAGTGACTGGCTTTCCCCGGCTCAGGGCTTGCTGGAGAGCCAGTCTTTGATCTCCAAGGCTCACTGCTTCTCACGGAGGCCTTGGTTTTTAGGCTGACACTGAAAACCCTGTCCCGCATGCCCGGGGGCTCTCCCAGGCTCTCTGTGCCAGAGCTACTGATCTGCTGGGCTCACCACACTCCCAACACGTCGGGAAGAGCCGTCTCTGCACTTGGGGTGAGTGATGCTGCACTCAGACCCCTGCTGGGGGATCTGCCCCAGGGAAGGAAGCGGGCCCAGTCCTGATTCTGGGGCCAGAGGAGGAGCAGGTATAAGGGCCTGGGCACCAGGCCTGCAGGTGAAGCAGCTCTGAGGGTCGCACTGCCCCAGAGCAGCCCTTCAGTTCTGCCGAGGCCTCTGTGGAGGTCATCTGGCAGGTCCCCCGTCTCTCTTCCCACCCCTGCTTTGCCCACCCCAATAAACCTCCTGGACACATATGTCAGACAGAGTCTTAGTGTCGAAACAGATAACCCCCCGTGAGCCCTGTGTATTTTCAACAGCTTCCGTTTCCCTGCACAGGGCACGGTGGGCCTTCAGTGAGTGAGTGAGCGCGAGTGAGTGAATGAGGTCCTGCAGGGAACAAAGCAACTTCCCAAAAAGCTGAAAGGCTGGCACACAGAGGACACGCAACTAGACTTACTGTCTGTGGGGCCTGGGGGGGTCAGCGGCTCAAACTGCCTACTGTGCGACAGCCGCAAAGACACAGGTTTCACCTGAGAGCTTCCTCACAGCCCTGGCAGAGGCCTGTGAGCTCGGCCCTGCAGGAAGGGGCCTGAACAGCTGGGCGCGGGCGCAGGGGCAACGAACTCTTCCTTTCCAATGGGCTTCACTCTCCCACCTGATGGTCGTCTTCGATCGCACGCGGGCACGGCTCAGGAGGTTAAGGCAGATGAACCCGTTGAAGACAGACCCTCAAACCCCTCTGTGGGTGTCCGTGTGAACCCACTGTGGGGAGGAGTCCCTAAAGGCACAGGCACTGTCACGGGGCTGTGACAGCAGAGGGCCGAGGCCGGTGGGGAGGCACTGCCCCCTAGTGGGACACAGACGCACACATCCACGCACGGGGCACTGCCTCCGAATTCCTTTGAAACACTGAGCAAGAACTTAAATTCTTCAGATGAAGTAGAAAAGTCCCCAAGCGTGGTTTTGAACACGGTCATTCAGCCAAGGTCTGCTCCGGGGCTTCCACGCCACCTCAGAAAGGCCAAGCAAACAAGCACCCCCTTCAGCAGCCACGCGGGGGTCCCTGCGTGCGCCGCCTTGGGGTCACTGCTGTGACAGAAAGCGGAGGCACCGGGAGGGACTGTTGGTGCGGCACAGCCCGATGCAGGCCTTCCGCACACCGCTCAGCGTGCGGACGTCTCGTCCACGTGCTCAGGTGCAAAAGCATGACCTTCACTGCAAGGGGAAGATGCTACTACAATAGCGCATGGTTTGGGCCATTCATTTCACACATAAAACTTTACAGTCTTTAAAGAAAAAAATAAATAGAAAATTAATAAAGATATTAAAGAGAGAGAAACTTTCTAAACAGTTTATGAAGGACTATTACATCTTTTGGGGGCTTTCAACCACTTATTAAATTTTAAAAGTACCTCTTGCTGGTGTGGCTCGGGTGGTTGGAGGGTCCTCGCCTGCACAGAAAGGCTGGGGGTTCGATTCCTGGTCAGGGCTCCTGCCTAGGGGTGGGCTCGATGCCCGACTGGGGGGCATGTGGTAGGCGACTAATCCATGTTTCTCACATCAACGTCTCTCTCTCCCTTCCACTTTCTCTAAAATCAATAAACATTTTTAAAATATGGATCCATTTTAAAAGTAAGTTAGAATAACAGGATTAAGATTGTGTTGCTTCTGGGCGTGGTAAAATTGTTTGGTATATACCAGCACTCATGGTATTAAACAAAGGAAGCTTTCAGAATTGTTCTCAAGTTTTAATTATCTAATCCCAATTAAGCCATGAGTCTTTCAAGAAAAAAATCTATTTGCAAATTCTGCACATTTTGTGAAGGTGAACTAAAAGCAGAACTTCAATTTCATCACCTCAAATTACCGTGAAGAGGAAAAAAACCTAGATAGATAGATATATATATATATATATATATATATAACTCAATAATAAATATCATGCAATTCAGGTACAGTCAAGAATATTTTAAAATCTGGGGGGAAGTTTAGAGAAAAATGCCCCCCGAACGCAGATACTCAGAAGTGAGGCCCACACGAACGGGTCAAGCCCACGGCTGTTTGCAGAGACTAGTCTGTCTCCGGGGCTGGGAAGAGCTTTTCCGGCTCCAGATGGACGCTCAGTTCACGTGTCAGAATGAAATTCCCAGCTTTTGAGAGTTGCCCAAACTATGAGTCCTAGGGACAATGTTGCTCTGGAAAATGTTTCCAGAAATAACTGTTCTGAATTACAGTCTGCTGTGAAAAAAACCCTCAAAAACAGTGATAATTCCCCTGCTCGACATTCCACGCCACAGGCATCTGGACAGGCAGCGGCCTGAGCCCCTTCCACAGGTCGCCGCACGGAGCACTGGCGGTGAGGTCAGCCAGGGTGCTCTCCTTGCAAATATGGCTGGGGGAGTACTCACAGCCTGGAAAACCAGGGTTTCAACGGCAAGCGCAGGTTTCACAGAGCTGTCATCGACGGGAGCAAGCAAGATGAGGCTCCGAGTGGTGCAGGAACCGCCACCACCGCTTCTCAATCAGCCGGCAGGCCGACTTGGTGAGCGTGGGGCCGCGTGGCCGCGGCGCCCAGGCTCGGTCCGACGCTCTCCGGTTGCAGTCTTGAATTCTTGATTTTTTACCAAGGAGGTCCCCGTTTTCATTTACCTTGGGACCTGCAAGTTACGTAGCATCTTGCATCCAGGGTTTTGTCAGCAACCTTCAGCGTGTGTTCGGGAAGTGATCACGGCATGAACCCGAGAGCACAGAACAGAGGCAGCCGGGCAGCTTCCCTGCTGGCTCTTCACCAGGCACGGCCACATGACCTGCCGCAGGTTTGGGGACTTCTTCTCGCGCACTTCTGTGAGGTGCTCAAACACTGTGGCGGGGCAGGCGTTGGGCAGTGACCAGCCAAAACAGAGTGGACACTCTACTTGGCAGGACTTGCGCCTGCAGTTTGACCACGAGAAGGAACTTTGGTGAAGATGCTGAAACTGCATGCCTCTGAGCAAAGGCGGCCGAAAATATGAGCTCCTGTGACAGCTTTTCTTAACGCATAGCAATTCCCCACGTCTTCTCAATCGAAGGACACTAAAAGGACAATTATTACCTTGAAGGGGTGGGGTCCTGAAATGTTTTGTTCCATTTTGCTTAAATATTGGGAACCACTGGCCTAATTAACATGGTGCTACTAGAAAGACAGGTCTCCGGACCAGCACCAGCAGCCCCGGAAGTTTGTTTAAAAGGCGGAATGTTGGGCCCCCTGCAGACCCACAGAGCTGGGACTTGCACTCTGGTGAGATTCCTGGGCGGCCTGTGGTGTGCATTCCAGCGGGAGAAGCCGCTCTGGACAGCAAGTCTTGAAGGGCGTCTGGCCGCCCCGGGTGGACCACGGAAGACAGGTTTTAACGCAGAGCAACTGCCTTCAATGCGTCTCCTGGAGACTGTTTTCAGTGTCCGCCTCCCTGAGTACACGAGGTTCTCAGGTTGCTTTCCCTCCATTTGAGGAAGTCGTCACTGAAAGGCCCGTGCTGCCCATTTGTGTGCCATGGAAGGTGGAGACCTCTGGGTCCAGGTCCTGCGCCAACAGCCAGCCTTTCACATGCAGCCCCTTCCCCAACATCCCACGTGCTGCCACAGGGGGAACAGCCAGCCTGGACACCAGTCCGGCAACACGAATCACACCCTCAGAATGTCATTCCTCCTAGCCCAGTGCCCCTCCTTTGGGTGGCAGACTCGCGTTTTCTTTTCAAAAACCATCTCCATTTTCAGAGCATGAGGACTGGACAGAGCCCACCCCGGGGGTCATTCTGACACACAGCATCCGTAGTGGCTGCTGCCGTGGTGGTCGCCAGCCCCAGGGAGAGCGGACCACCCTCAGCCCCTAGGATGCTTAGATGTGACTTCAGGTGAGAACAGCCCGCACTGAACCACCTCCTCCAACACAGCGAGAAAACCCACCAGCAAGAAGAAAAAAGCCCGTGACTGGAAGGGAACAGAGCCGAGAGATGGAGACAAACAGAACCCCGGAGTCCTGCGGCCTCCAGCTTCGGCCCTGGAGCCAGCCACGCCTCAGGCTGCCCACCCGCCAGGCCTCCCCACTCAGAGGCCCTCTGCCTGCTACGGATTAGTTCGAACTGGGCACCTGTCCCTGTAGCTCAAAGGTGCTGACTCGGCTCCGGGGGCTCTCTCTCCAGGAGGCAAGAGCTCTGTCATTGACCAAACTTTGTTTTTATGGCCCATTTTCATTATGTAACAAAGTAAGATGAAATACTGATAAGAAAAGTTAGGACATTTAGGAGGTTGTGGGGAAGTCATTCTATCACCATTTTATCCATTCTTCTAAAAATCTTATTGTTCCTCATTTAACACTAGATGATTTAGCAAACAAGAATTTTTTGTTTTGTCAGCTGCCAAAAAATAAAAGTACCCTTTCAAATTCAAGAGCTGCAGCACTATTTACAATGGCAAAAAAAACCCAAATGTGAAATGCAGCAAGCAATAACCAAATTATGATTCATAAAATGAAATACTGCGGTGACATTCAAATCATTTTAGACTGTTTAATTAAGATGGAGAAATGACTCTAATATTTCACTGAATAAAAAAGAAATTATAAAGAAATCATATGAGCCTAGTTTTATAAAACATAAATGTAACTGCTCATACACACAGAAAATGACTGGTATGAAATGTAACAAAAATGTCACTGAAAGGTAAATTTCACTAGTGGGATTGCAAATCATTTGGTTTTTTTTCTTTTTTTTTTAAGATTTTATTTATTTATTTTTAGAGAGAAGGGAGGGGAGGAAGAGAAACAGCCATGTGTGGCTGCCCTTCGCGTGCGCCCTACGGGGGACCTGGCCCGCAACCGAGGCTTGTGCAGTGACCGGGAAGCGAAGGAGCGACCTCCCGGTTCGCAGGCCCGCACTCAATCCACTGAGCCATGCCAGCCAGGGCTTTTTTCCTTGATTATTTCTCTTAATTTCTAAATATACTGAAATTAATTGATATGTAATTTTTAAATAATCAATAATTCACTTAGAGGATAGATTTAATATCTTTTAATGGAGCCTTTGTTGGCATAGCTTTCTCATTCCAAGATCCCAAAACTTAATGAATTAGGAATGAAAAGAAGCATAAGAATCTCTTTTTTCTTAATTCTTTTAGAAAATGTGGAGGAAAGAAGAACATCTGTAGTTAGGAAATAACTAAATATAAGTGGATATATTATTAAATTCATGTTAACAAACATCTCTTTTTCTTAGTAAATATTTATTTTCAAAAGTCATCGACAGCTGTTCCTCTTCTGAGTCTTAGTCTCGGAGAGTAAAGTTAAGGACAAGTGACAATTCCAGGAGCAGGAAACAGGACTTTGCAGCCAGCCTGAGGGGAATCTGACGGAACGGAGTGGCAAGGGGCCAGCCTGTGTTTTCCAGACACTGTCCTTCCAAAACCTGGGAAGGACTTTACCGCAGCTAAAACGGGCAGAAAAACCCAGGCTGGCGGGCCAGATGCCAAAGGGCAAGAGACAAAGGCAGCAACCTTCAGAGCGAATGGCAGAGGAGACAGGTAAGGGAGGCAAGAACAGAAAAGAAAAGGGAAACTTAGAACCCAGAAGGCGGGGACGGCAGAGTGGGCAGACGGCAGGCAGCTGAGCTCAGTGTATGACAAATACCCACTAAGAAGAGAAGAGAAGGGAGGTACACCCCAAAGAAGCTGAATTTTCAAAGTCAACCCCTGACCAAAAACTGGCTCCCACAGAGGTTTTTAAGGCACGGCACTGTATGTACGGCAGTGTGACAGTGGACGCATGCCATGCTACATCTGTCGAAGCTCACAGAACACAGACACCGAGAGTGAGCCCTGCTGTAAATTATGGACGCTGGGCTGTCCGTGCAGTTTGTCAACTGCAACGGGTGTGTCTCTCTGGAGGGGAGGTCCATATGAAGGAGGCTGGGGACAGGGGGCCTATGTGGAAAGTCTGTGTGCTTCCCAGTCAGTTTGGCTGGGAACCTAAACTGCTCTAAAAAATTCTTTTTTTAAATTAAATTGATTAGGGTGAGATTGATTAATAATGTTATTTTTTAAAATACATGTTTGTTTCCAAAAAAGTAAACCAACTTAGCTCCCATCTTTTCTGAATTTTTACCCTTAAAATAAGTAGGAGACGTGACTAATAGAAGCAGCCAGCTTGGCCCACAGCCACTGTGGCCGCAGAACCCACCAGGGCGTTGGAGAAGCAGCAACGAGAGGGACGCAGGAAACCTACGACGTCCCCGTCACAACGAGACTGTCTGCAAAAACCCTGCCTCTGCCTGTAAATGCCCAAGAAGAACGAAGTTAACAGGCCCGGAGTAACCTGCCCCAGTCTTCCAGATCCCACCCAGAAAGCCAACAGCAAACTCGGCCCACACCCTTAACCACTGGCTGTTTCTTCGGTGCGTGCGGTGTGCTGGGCAGGCAGGTCACCGCATAGCACCTTAGACCCAAAATAGGAGGGGACCTCAGGGCTACTCTCTCCAAAAAAAAAAAAAGAAAAAGAAAAGGAAAGGGGGAAAAAAAAACCCCAACCGTATGAAAGGCATTAGGATTTAAATTCTTTTTTTAATCAAATCTTTCTTTTTTAATAAAAAAAAATGTATTTATTTATTTTCAACGAGAAGGGAAGAGGTGGGGAGAGAGAGAGGGAGAGAAACATCAGTGTGAGAGAGAAAGTCCATCGGTTGCCTCTCCTACACGCCTGGACCTGGGACCTAACCTGAAACCAGGCATGTGCCCCGAACCCCCGCCCTTCCTCTTTGTGGGACGGTGCCCAAATGACTGGGCATGCTGGTCAGGGCAGGACCTGACTTCCTTTAGCCCATGCACATGTTAAACATTTTCCCCTTTGCAAGCCGATCATCGTGCCAAGATGGACCTGCCGTGTTAGTCTCCTACCCACTGTCCCAGGAACACGGCCTGCGACCGAGACACGCAGACCTAACCCCCACCTCCCTCTGTACTCACAGCTCTGGAACGTGTGTTTAAATCTCTGCCTTGTTTTCCGGAGCAATTTCAAAGCACAGCCACCTCAGCGCTGTCAAGTACGCAGTCGAAGCCTATCACTTAACTCTCAAGAACCCCGAGTTTCAGGGCCCATAGAATGAAAGTTTACGTTTAAAGATCTAAATTTAGCTTTCCCATGGGAAAAAAGGAGAGGAGGGAGGGAAGTGGACCAAGCCTAAAATACTGTGATTTGCCCAAATGGACAAAATTTTTCCAGTTTCTCAATATGTATGCCCACTTCTAGGAACTTTTCACAAATATATTTTTACGTTAGTATGAAGGTACACATAAAATGATATTTATCGCTGCATCACCTATACCACTAAATACAGGAAACAACCTAAATGTCATTGAGTTCTTTAAACAGATGAGATACTGCTCACATTATGCACCAATTTTGAAAAACTAGGAGACATATCTATATGTCTTGTGACAGAAATATGTCCATCATATACTGCCAAGTGCAAAAAAAGGAAATCCCGTAACAATTTTAAAGACTTGTACATATGGAAATTTCTAGTAAGGTGTACACTGAGTTGAGGATTTAGAGAACCTTTTGTTTCTACATTACACCTTTGTCTAGCTGGCTTGTGTACTCCATAATACATATACATATATATATTTCTTTTTTTTACAAGCTTGCAGTTATGCAAAAAGTCCACATAAGTATATCCACTTGGAAAAGGTTCATTCGTCCTACATATGCATGTAATGACTATAAACCATTATTAAAATTTGCAAATCCCTCGAAATATTCCTTAATTATCCAGGTGGATATGAGCATAACCCCGTGGTCTGTCTTTCTGGAAAGAAAACTTCCAAATTGGCACCAAACTTGCCTTAAGTGCCACGCCGGCGCCAAGCTTCCACCGCTGAGTTGGATGCTGGAAACAGGAGAGCGTCCCGCGCACTGCCCGCTCCAGCTCCGGCCCGGACGCACTGAGACGCCGCCCGAGCCCAAGCCGAGCCCGCGCCCGCCCCCTCGGCTCGGCCCGCCCCGCCCCGCCCCGCCCCGCCCGGCTTTCGATTCCCACGGAATGGAAAGTGAAACTCAGCTGGGCCGACGAGCGCGGCGCCCGCTGCAGGACTGCGCCTGCGCAGGCGAGCGCGGCCCGCAGCCGCTCGGGCCGTCTGCAGAGCGCGCGGGCGCGTCTAGTAGGCTGGGTGTGCAACGCACGGGTTTCGTCCAGGACGCCAAGAAGACACACTTCTCCCCATTTAACATTTTAAGAACCCTGTGCACACGATGTGTCTTATAGTCGCTTGGCAGTTTACAGTACACACGGCAGCGTTTTTCCCTTTTCTAGTGCTGTAATTTCTTGAATTGTGTACCTTAAAATCAACACGGTGCGTAGTCGGTGAAATATGGCACCTAGGCATAAAGCTGCTACTCTCTCCTGTGGCTCTGCTGCCCTGCAGACTCCGCAGGGCAGGATCCGCGGGGTGAAGGGTAGAGCAGACCAGGAAAAGAAGGTGCACTATTTATTTCTCATTAGAAATTCTAAAGGCAAGGTCTACTTCGTTGCCAACAGGAATTCCCAATTTGGGGTGCGGGGAAAAAGGAAACTATTCAGAGCAGAAAGCGCATCTGTGTAACAACACGGCCGGGAGGCAGCCCTGGGAGGAAGGATGTCCTGGGACCAGGGGACACGGGGTCAGGTTCTTCTCCGGCTGGACACTGTGCTCCTTGTGGGGCTGCGGAGGCACTCCTCAGCAGAAAGGTGCAGCCACCCCCAGAAGCAGAGCAGAGCCCTGACGGCTGGGGCTCGCTGCATTGAGCGCCGGCCTGAGAACTGGAAGGTGGCTCATTCAATTCCCAGGCAGGGCACAGCCTGGGTTGCCAGCTGTAAAAGGCAAGGAGTCCCTGTTTCTCTCACACGTAGATGTTTTTCTCCCTCCCTTTCCCTCTCTACAGAAAAAAATAAGTAAAATATTTTAAAGTGAAAAAAAAAAACCCAGCAGGGAGGTGGCTTACATACACATAAGTCCCTTCCCCTGGCCCCTAATTGGTCTGTCCTCATGCAAATGAAGGCTCCAATCTTTGAAGTTTGATTGGCTCAAAAGCACTGTCCTGATTGGTCAGAATAGAGCCACTCTGGTTGGTCAGAGCTGTATCTGGATTGGGGAAAGCCTTAATCCTATTGGTTGAAATAGGATTCCAGGGGACCTTTAGAAGGGTGTCTCAGCCCGCAAGAGCACAGGGCAGGCTCTTCCCTGAAGTGCAGGTTGTGTGAGAGGCAACTGTGCAGAAATGGCTGCTAAGCTGTTTTTAAAAATTTCAGCCCAGTGCGCCACCAGGAGCTCTTCTTAGTAGATGTTTCTTTCGCAAGGTTCACAAGCTCTAACATCTACTATATCCCTGAGAAATGCCAGTCTCTCTACTAAACTCTAAAACCTAATTTGATCTAGACTATAGCCTCTGGGCGGAAAACCTATTTTTACCCCAATTTTAAGGATGAGAATATTAAATTTCAAAGAGGCTAAATGGCCTACCCAGGGTCATAAAATTACAAGAGTGGAGCCAGGATTTCAAAAGGGTATGACTTCAGAACCTTGGGTCCTAACTAGCATGTGTAAAATACAAGCTCAATGAAATTAGGAACTAACCAGGTGGGCATGTAGACACATAAGGTTAAAGGGTCTGTAATGTGCACACATGAACTGCTTGTTGCCCCTTTATTTCATGTATCCACACTTCTGGGGCTGGGGGTAGAAGGGCCATCTGCCAGAGGCCCAAGTACTGGCTGTTGGGCAGGGACACAGGATGGAATCTGCCCACAAGGGCTTGTCCTTTGTTAGAGCCTCCCACTGGCCAACGTGAAGGTGGGAGGCTCCAGAAACCCAGGCCTCCCTGGGTCGGGTCTACCGTGAGGTGTCACGGCAAAAAGATACACGTGTACACAGTACGTGTGGATGGGTGTTGAGACCTGAGCACAGACACATGTACATACTATATACCTACGTCCATGTGCATGAACACACGTTCACCCTCTCACCTGTGCTGAGGCTCCCGTTGCCTCCAGGCCTGAATAGAAAGCAGTACAGTGCACTGCCCAGCACGTTCTCGCTGGCGCTTGGGTTGAGTGTCCACAACATGGTGTCACACAGCACATCTGCTGACCGGTCAGTTGTGCAGCCAACATCAGAGATGTTCGAAGCCTTGTCAATAAACAGGACCCTCGTAAGTCCTCACAGGTGAAGGATATTGGGGAAGGATATTGCAAAGTGCAGTGTACTTTGCTAAATATTTCAAGTCAGTACAATTTCAGGGAACAAGCTCTATTTGCCTCCAGTGATTCTTAGCAGAGAGCTGTTTCCAGTCAATCAATTCATTCTGCCTGAATCTCGGTGACGCGGGGGAGCAAAGTAGCTGGCGTTGCCACTCCCGTGGAGTGGACAAGAGCTGATCTTGGGGCTAGAGGCTGGACATATGATGTGAGATCCACTACAGTTATTATGAGGGCTCTTTCTCTTCCCTTGCCAAGCAATTCAGTGCTAAAGCCACCAGGTGGGTCAGGCACAGGAGGCAAGCGCGCAGTAGGGTTCTGCGGTGGCCCAGAGCAGGAGAATTGCATCTGCATGATAGAGCTGTCTGAGGAAGCATGTGGGCCTCCACGCAGGGAAAAAGAGTGTCCACACAAAGTGGGGAGACAGCCCAGCACACAGAGTGTCAGAGCCCAAGCAGGATGAGAAGGGTGCCCGCCCAGCCAGGCTGCCCAACAGGCATGTCAGAATCTCCTTGGGGTGCAGAGAACATCCACACGGGGAGGGGGTGCAGCCTGCCCTAGGTCACCAGAGCCCAAGGGGTCTGAAGAAGGCTTCTGTGTGAAGTGTTACTGAACTCCAGGGGCTCGCTGCCTGGGGCGCTCAATTCAAGAACTGGATGTGGTTGTCGTAAGGTGTCTTTATTTACTTGCAAGGAGACGGGATTCCGTCTCCCGGATGGAGGGCTGACCACGGCTTACACACACTATTGGGTCAATTGCATGTCGATGTCAATATTTATAGAACACCTCGGAGAAGAACAGAACACGTGTCCTTTTCAGACCACTGGCACAACATAGGAACGTGTGGGACACAGTTAAAACAGCACTGAGGAAGAAAAACATTTTACTTCTCGCCCAGGAATGTTTGATTGATTTTAGAGAGGAAGGGGTTGGGGGGAAAGAGAGAGAGACATCAATGTGGGAGAAAGACACAGACTGGTTGCCTCCCATACGCGCCCTGACCGGGGATCAAACCCGCAACCTTTTGGTTTACGGGATGACTTTCCAACCGAGCCGCCCGGCCAGGGCCTGAGGAAGAGGTTTATTGCAGTAAGTGTCTGTGTTAGAAGTCTCAAATCAGTGATCTAAACTCTACCCTCAAGAAACTAGGGGGAAAAAGAACAAAATTAATTCCAAAGCAAGCAGAAGGAAGGAAATAATAAAGAGCATAAATCGATGAGATTGAAAACTGATACACAAAGAAGAAAAATCTATGAAATTGAAAGCTTATTCTTTGAAAAGATCCATAAAATTGGCCAAACTCTAACAAGACTGACAAAGATACAAATAACCAATATCCGGAATTAAACAGATACTATAGAGACCCTGTGGCTACAAATCATAATAACAGAATACTATAAACACTATACACATAAATTTGACAATTTACTCCAATTGGACCAATTCCTTCAACAGCACAAACTACTGCAACTCACCAACAGAAAGATCATTTGCATAAGGCTATAATTTTTAAAGAAGTTGAACTATTAATTTTTTTAAAGATTTTATTTTTAGAGAGGGGGGAAGGGAGGGAGAAAGAGAGGGAGAGAAACATCCATGTGTGGTTGCTTCTCGTGCGCCCCCCACTGGGGACCTGGCCTGCAACCCAGGCACGTGCCCTGACCGGGAATGGAACCGGCGACCCTTTGGTTCTCAGTCCGGCACTCAGTGCACTGAGCCACACCAGCCAGGGCTGAACTAATTTTTAAAACTCCCGAAAACGAAATCTCCAGAAGCAGTAGACCTCTGCCAAATGTTTTAAGAGTTGACGTTCATCCGTGATGTACACTTCCACCTCATCTGACAAGACCAGCATTGCCTTGATACCAAAATCAGACACAGCACAAAAAAGAGAAAACTGTAACCAACATCCCTTCTGGATTCAGACACAAAATTCTTCACAAAATATTAGCAAATAGAATTCAGCAACGTAGAAGAATTCTATGCCCTGACCACGTATGGTTTTCTTCCAGGGATCTAAGTCTAGTTCAATATTCAAAGATCAATGAAGTCCACCATTTCATTCTATTTTTATCAGGGCTTCCAAAGAATATTCAAATAGAAACATTCAGGAAAAGTCAAGTATTAATGAGGTGCACTGGCACATTTAACGTACAGGGACCCAGAGCAGTCTTGACATTTCCTAATCCCACGAGAGCTGCCAGCTTCAGGGAAAAATGCACTCATGTGTCCCGTGCTTTTTAAATGGCACAGAGGCTTCTCCCCACCCCCCACCCACCCCTTCAGGAGACAGCAGCCAGGCACTGGGCCAAGCACCCGGACAGACACAGCACAGGGCAGACGTGGGACCAGGCCTGGCAGCCTCTGAGCACCTCTCCTCCTGCCCCCAACACCAACTCTCCGCACCTCCGGTTCTTCGCTTGTAAAGTGAGAACACCCGTTCTGAGACGGTTGGGAGGGCTAGCGACAAGCTGTGTGAGTACAAGAAGTGCAGTCACTGTCCTGCTCAAAACCTCCCAGTGCTTCTGTGTCTGATGAGAGACACCTAAACTTCTCCAGATGGTCTGAGGCTGTTTGCCTGGACCCTGCTTGGCTGCTGCGGCTCCCGCTCTCACCACCCTCCCCCAGCAGGCCTCCCCTCTGCCCCTCAGACGCTCCAAGCTTGTCCCCACACCTGTGTTTTCACCCCATGCCCAGCACCCCCCGGCTCCAGAACTTCCCGGATGGCTCTTTCCTCCATGCGGGTCCCCACGAGGTCTTCCCTGACAACCCAGCACTTCTCACCACTGTTCACATCACATCACTTAGCACCGCCTGGAGTTGTCTCGCTCGGCTCTTGCTGTGTGTGGGGGGCAGGAGATGCGTCTGTTCCAGGATCTTCCCGAGGCCCAGATCCTTCCCTTCCCTGGGTCTTACCTTTGCCTGGCCCGCAGAGGCTGTGTTTTGGAGTGGACACAGCCTAACCTAGAATTAAAAAACCCGATTGGGCCTCCGCGCGTGTACCTCGGCTTCACCTTCACCCAGAGACGGTGACTTTCATTTTCTTTATTGACACAGAGCTGCTCCTGCCCAAGGTGGGGTGGACAGAGCACAGCGCCCGTTTCAGCCCAGCTGCCCGCAGGGACGGTGTCAGACCGAGATCAGGCTGCAGCTGGGAGCGTCGCCTGTGACAGCTACAGGTGCCGGGAGCGGAGCAGCAAAGACAAAGAGACTCGGCCAAGAGGAACATGTGTATTTAAAATTCCTCCCCTTCATTTTCTTCTTCAAATGAATCCGTCCCTACTTCTTCATAATCCTTCTCCAGGGCAGCCAGGTCCTCCCGGGCCTCGGAGAACTCTCCCTCTTCCATGCCCTCTCCCACATACCAGTGGACAAAGGCCCGCTTGGCATACATGAGGTCGAACTTGTGGTCCAGGCGGGCCCAGGCCTCTGCGATCGCCGTGGTGTTGCTCAGCATGCACACGGCCCGCTGCACTCTGGCCAGGTCCCCTCCAGGCACCACCGTGGGAGGCTGGTAGTTGATTCCCACCTGGGGAAAGAGAAAGACAGGCAACAGAGGAAGGCACAGGGTGGCCGACAGGTGATACCCAGTGAGGCAACTTCCGGACATGATGTGGGCGCCAGCGAGGGGGTGGGGCTGTGGGCGGGGGTAGGACACGGGGGACAGGAGGTTGGGAAGCAGGCAGGTGAAGAGAGGTGAGTGCTGAGGAGAGAGTAGAAGGGGGAGTAGGCACAGCCAGTCCAAGAGGAAGGACTGGGGAACCTGAAGATGGGGCGCACAAAGGGGATGGGGCTGGCCGCAGAAACACTTGTAGGGAAAGTCAAGTGGACACTTAGAACAGCAGACAGGGCTGTTACAAAGTGGGAGGTGAGTAACACATGCTTATCTCTGAAAGGAAAGTAGGTTCCCTTGGAGAAGCAAATTTATTTCTAGACTTGAGATGATTATAAAGTTTATTCTTCCCCAAATGGTCATCTGAAGCTCCACCCAGCTCTGTTGTCAACAAATTTAGGGAAGTCTGTCCGTGAAGGGTAAAGAGCTGTTTACAAGGTCATGGAGATATCCCAGAGCAATAAATAAAAAGGTCCAAAGGGCCACAGCGACGGGGTCAGTGTTAACCAACCCCATGTCTCTAGGGAGCAGGACTTCTTGGAAGGAAAGCAAGGACACCAAGCAAAGAAAGGCCACTAAAACCCCCACTCTAGCGGCTGGTCATGCCGACGCTGAGACCCATGGTGCCGTCTGAAAGACACCCGTTCTCCCCAGGCCACCCTTCAGTCCTCAGCTTTGAAATGCACGTCCTCTTGGGAAGGGACGGGGAGCTGCTGCAGGCTCTACAGCCAAGGCTTCTTGGAAGAACTTGGTCAACCCAGCAAACGGATTCACCAAGGTCCAGAGTTCCTCTTAGACTGAAGAAGCATCTTGGTGATGAAGGTGAGGCTGAGACAGGTGCAAAGACTAAAAATGGGGAGGGCAGGTGACACCTTCTGCTGGGTCTGCGCCTGCCCAGCAGAGACGTGCCTGCGGCCAGCTCTCCTCACTCTTGAACGGCAGCTTCCCTGACCCGAGTCACAGAGAGATGAGCATCCTCGGGACAGAGGACAGAGGAGGAAGTCCCGCAGACTGGCCCCGCAGCACTTTCTCCGAAAAGTGGGTCAGGGCGCTGGCTCGGCCGCCTCCTGGACATGACCCCAGAGCTTCCGCCTGAGAGAGGAGAGACACATTTCCCCACCACCCTCCCATCCCCTTCTTTTCTGCTGTTTCCTTATTCGTTTTCCTGTTAACATAGTTTGTTGTTTGTTTCCATTTGAAAGAGAAAACAAGAACTACATTGTTTTGAAGATCTTGGCTGTTTTCATAATAAAGGTCAAGCTGACCCATAAAACAGGCTTAGTCTGGAAAAGAAGATTCACGTGCCATGCGGGGCTGCGCAGTGCGGAGAGCCAAACGCCCTTGCCCACAGGTCGGCCGGGTCAGAGAGAGGCGGGCACACGGGTAAGTCCCACCAGGGGAAAGCCGAGTCACGGGCACCACTGCCTGCAGCCTGGCGCTCAGCAACCCTCTGAATTATCCAGTACCAGCCTCCTGGGCAGCCCCAGTCAGTGGAGACGGCGCTGCCTGTCCTGACGTGGTGTGTGATTAAAGGCCGGCACAGAGCTACAAGCCAGTTCTCGTGCACGGAGCCGGCCACACGCCCTGCCGTGGAGCTTGGAGAAGCAGCTTCGCCAACACTCAACGTCTACCTGGACCTGAGACCCGGGGGTCTTCCCTGGACCATCCACATCCCCCCCCACAGATGGTTAATCTCTCACAATAAAGCAGGAGAAGCACAGACTTTTCATTAAAAAGAGGGAATTACACCTTTTCTGGAAACTTGAATAACTGGTCTCACTCCATGTTCCAATCGGTTGTCAGATCACGACAACCTGAACCCCTTCCCCCTGTGCGCCCCATCCACCCACACTGGTTCTCTCCAGCCTGCCCACTCGACCCCATGGACAAACAAATCTTCCCGCCCAGCCTTTGAGGCGCTCACAGGTCTCAGGGCCGTGACCCTCCTCCCTCCCTTCACCAGTCCTTCCCAGTACATCCCCCCCTCACCTGAGTAAATGAAACGGTGAGTGAGTGAGTGAGTGAACGAATGAAGGAACAAAGGAATAAAATGAATGTTACCCTCGGGCTAAGCCCCTCTTCCCACCGCGTTCCATGGAGCCTGAAGCGCTGCTGGAGCTCACACACCATCTGCCCCGCCCCGGGAATGGCCCTCAGCCTCCCAGCCGTCTCTCCTCTCCCTCAGTCAGCAGCTCTCACCTTGAAGCCTGTGGGACACCAGTCCACAAACTGGATGGTCCTCTTGGTCTTGATGGCGGCAATAGCAACATTCACATCCTTGGGCACCACGTCCCCGCGGTAGAGCATGCAGCAGGCCATGTACTTGCCGTGCCGGGGATCGCACTTCACCATCTGGCTGTTGGGCTCAAAGCAGGAGCTGGTGATCTCCGCCACAGACAGCTGCTCGTGGTAGGCCTTCTCGGCAGAGACGATGGGCGCGTAGGTGACCAGTGGGAAGTGGATGCGGGGGTAGGGCACCAGGTTGGTCTGGAACTCAGTCAGGTCCACGTTGAGGGCCCCGTCAAAGCGCAGAGAGGCCGTGATTGAGGAGACGATCTGGCCAATGAGGCGGTTGAGGTTGGTGTAGGTGGGGCGCTCGATGTCCAGGTTCCTGCGGCAGATGTCGTAGATGGCCTCGTTGTCCACCATGAAGGCGCAGTCTGAGTGCTCCAGGGTGGTGTGGGTGGTGAGGATGGAGTTGTAGGGCTCCACCACGGCCGTGGAGACCTGGGGGGCCGGGTAGATGGCAAACTCCAGCTTGGACTTCTTGCCATAATCCAGGGACAGGCGCTCCATCAGCAGAGATGTGAAGCCAGAGCCAGTGCCGCCGCCGAAACTGTGGAAGATCAGGAAGCCCTGCAAGCCGGAGCAGGCGTCTGTCTTGGGAAAGAGAGACAGGAGAACAACCGTGAAGACAAGTCTCCGGGAACACCCTCGGGTGGACAACAGCGAGCAGCCCTTCCGTCGGCACCACACCGTCCCTCCATGGTTTCATGGGTGTAAAACCAAAACAGCCTTGAAGGAAATGCACCAGGAGGGAGACTGACCTTAGGGGGCCTAGTGAAAATTTGGGGCAGCACACTGTGCACACACACAAGCCTATAGTTACGTGAAGGTTCCCATCCGGCGGCTTTGTTGAACCAGGAATGAGAGTTCTAGGACCACAGGGGTCAGTGGTGATGTCCTGTGAGAGCCCCCAACTCCTGGACCCTCCCCCTGCCTTCCTCATTCGATTTTGTGGGAACTGCAGGCCTGCACATCTGAGCCCGACCTTGGAAGGTGGCGCAGGGAAATGGTTTCAGAAATAGAAACAGAGTCAGAGAACCTGAGTTTTAATATCAGTTTGCCGTTTCCCAGTGGTAAAAACTTGAGCAAGTTATTGAATCTCCCCAGACTTCTGCTACTTCGTGACTAAAGTAGGACAGTAAAAAGCACGCTCATCTCACGAGGTCACTGTGACAATTGAGTAAGGCAGCACAATATGCTGGGCAAGGACTTGACCTGCGCCGAGCGCTCCCTGTGGGCTCCTGGAGTCTCAGAACCTGGCCACCGCGGGTGGTCCAGGGTCACTCGACCCAGTGGCTTTGAACTTTGTGGGATCACACAGCTTTGAGACTGATGACTGCTGTGGCCCCTCCTCTAAACTGAAAAGGCGATCATATCAGAACCGTGGCTTAGCTCCCAAGTGAAGATCCGCTGATCAGGTCCCACCTTCTTCGTCGCACAGATGAGGAGATGGGGACTCAAGTGGACAGTGGCCACTCTACAACCAGGACTCTGAGTCCAACCAACTGGCTTAAACCCTACATCTGCCCCTTTCGAGCGGCAGGGCCTGGGCTAAGCTATTGAACTGCCTTGATCCTCAGGTTCTTCACCTGCAGAGCACAGGGAGACGACCTCCTTCCTACCATTATTAAGGGGATTAAATTAAGGAATACGATCGACATTCACAATGGCATTCGTGAGTGCTGAAATGTATCAACAATCACTTCCTCTTGTGTCCCAAGTTCAATGCTTCGTTAGCCTCCAGCAAGCCGAGAGTTCATCCTTCCTTATGTGTGGGATGTCCCCCCGACACTGCCACAGAGGATCAGTAAGTATTAATAGGGCCTCAGCCTATTGGGTCGCCCACGATGTCCAGGTGGAGGAAAGGGCCCCATGCCTGAGACGCTTCTCACAGAACGCAAGGAGAAACTCCCAAATCTGAGGCTTTGAGCCCCCACCCCCTCTGCTCGGACAGGCATGAGTCTGAGCCCGTCCACTCTGGCCTGACACAGCGAGCGCCGCCCTCGCTCACACTTACCAGCTTCCTGATGCGGTCCAGCAGCAGGTCGATGCTCTCCTTGCCCACTGTGTAGTGACCGCGCGCATAGTTGTTGGCAGCGTCCTCTTTTCCCGTGATCAGCTGCTCCGGGTGGAAGAGCTGGCGGTAGGTTCCCGCCCGAACCTCATCTACCGAGACAGGGGGACCGTTGGCCCCAACTAGACCCCCTCTGCCCTTCAGGGGTCTCCTGTCCCTGAAGGAGCACCCATTTGCACGGTGGCCTGGCAGGGTCACCTGCACTTTTTGTATTTGTACAAAGTCCCTGAGGGCTGGAGTCCCCGGAGTGTCCAGACCTCACAGACATTTGCCCTGACACCTCTATGACGCCCATGCACCCCTTGCCTGTTGAGCCTCAGAGCCGAGGACGGACCCAGGGCTCAGGCCCAGGGAAGGGGTCTGGGGGTAGGGCTCAGGGGGAGACCTAATTCCTGTCTCCTAAGATCCAGGAGGCTCGTGCTGGGATGACAGCCACCTCTGGCCAGAAGTTACTGCACTTTGCGTGCCAGGCACTACAAGGTCATACCAGGCCCATGAGAATAGGGTGCAATTAGTGCAGAATCAGCAATCTGTACTCTGAGACACTGACTATTTGGGGCTTCATTTGTGTCTTTTTACCCTCACTATGGTGGAAGCTATCTCGACAATCTCAGTCTCTGCAGGTCTGTGTCAGGGGCGTTTTGTTTGTGGTTTGGACCTGTGCTGGGGAAGCGAGCCCTGGTTCCTGCTGGGCACTGCCCAAGACCATGGAGAACCCCAGGAGCTGGCGGAAGGGCTCAGCTGAGTCACCCCCAGTTCCAGTCCAAGTTCCTCCCGGTCTCCCACTGCTTGGGGGCGGTGGGCGTCAGCCTGCACCCACCTACTACCGTAGGCTCCAGGTCGACCATGACAGCCCGAGGCACGTGCTTCCCGTTGCTGGTCTCGCTGAAGAAGGTGGTGAACGAGTCGTCATCCCCGATCTTGCCGGCCTGGGTCCCAAAAGTGCCATCGGCCTGGATGCCGTGTTCCAGGCAGAAAAGCTCCCAGCAGGCGTTGCCGATCTGCACTCCTGCCTGGCCCACGTGGACGGATATGCACTCCCTCTGTGGGGAGAGGACAGAAGCCGGTCAGAGAGCCCAGGCCCAGCCGGGGCCTTGGCTGTGGGGACACGTGACAGGCCCCACAGCCAAGGCCCTGTCTCTGCGGCTTCCAGCCCCCACGACAGCGACCCCCGGCCATGCGGTGCCAGAACCAGGGTCTGTGGTCTCAGCGGTGGGAGCGCCACTGTGTCGGACTGGACTGGCAGTCAGCTCTGAAGAGCCACCGGTTCGTGGTCTGCTCCAGCGGTAGTTTCCCAGGGTTCATCCTTCGCAGAGACAGGAGAAGAGGGCCGCGGCGCGGAGGCGGTGAGAGGCCGGGCGGTTCTGAACCGCGAGTCTCCAGCGCGGGCCGGGGGTCGGGGCAGGGCGGGGGCGGGGCGTCAGAGGAAGAGCCAGTGACAGCAGCAGACACCGCCATGCGCAGAGGGAGCCTGGTGCTCGCGCCTAAACCCGGCTCTCCCGGACCCCAGTCACACACAGAGTCCCTGGGTGTCATAGAGCAGACAGACACGGAAGGAGGGTGCCTGGGAAGCACGTGTCGCAAACAGAGCGCTCGGACCCCAGACGTGGGAAGGAGAAGGGGTTGGCCCTTGAAGAGCCTGCCCTCGAACCCTGGCGTCAGAACTTAGACCCGCTCTGTGCTGGCCGTGGCTCCAGACGCGCTGCTGCTGAGCCCCTGGCACGCAGCTCCCCCGAGCTGACGTATGTACCAACCTCAAACACCCGCCCGGCTTCAAACCTTAGTGTGAAGAAGGCAAACGAGCTCCTTCACAGCATTTATGCTGACGGCATGTTAAAATATGTTGGGTATACTGAGTATTCATTTTAAAAAACTAAAGTGTTGGTGCATCCGCAAGAGAGTGGAGAGCATGTAAATCAGGCTCCTCCTGAACTCTGAGAGGTGGGCCACTTCCTCCTAGCCACTGTCCCTGCTTCCTCGCTGTGTCAGGCCCATGGGAAATAAAGCCACCCCTGGGAGGGTCGCTGTGATGTGAAGCCAAGGTCACCTGATGGGTCTCGGGTACCAGCAGCTGAGCGGGGGGAGGAGAGAGGGCTAGTGAGCGAGTGTGTAAACACGTGTGTTTGTGTGTGTGAGTAAAAGCCAACCACGGGGTCTGCTGGGAGCAGGGCCTCAGGCCCCTAGCACAGTCCACCTGTGGGGAGCAGCGGCCGGCACCAGGTGACTGCGTGCGTGACTCCCACAGGAGCCCAGCAGGGAAGCATGTGCCTGGCCTGTGGGTTTCTATTCTTGTCTGTGACCCCACCTGGCATTTTCCGGCGCTGAGCAACCCAAGCTGGGCACAGAGCCTGCAGAGGGCGTGGCTGGGTGTGGGGACCCACTGAGTGCTGGTCGGAGCACAGGGCTCTGGGGACGTGGAGGTTCTCCAGGTGTGGGGGCAGGGCGGCTGCCCTAAGAAGCAGCTCAGAGGGTCAGGACCTGTTGTTCCTGAGTTCATTGTCACCACCGGACACCAGCTCTATCTATGCCTGCCACACTGTGCCCTTGTGTTCAGAGGGGCCAGGTGCTCACAGCAGCCAGTGGACTACACAGCCCATGACCCCTGCGTCAGGGAAGGGCTGAGCTGTGCGGCCCCGGGCTGGAGTGTGGCCATGCTAACCTGCTCGCTGTGCTGTGTGACCTGGCCCAAGTTACTTAACCTCCTCTCATCTGAAGACAGAGAGTTAGTTGTGACACTTGTCATCATCTTTACTGACATCAATGTCTTTACCTTGAAATATGAGACCTCAGGTCCCCGTGCCATTCACCTGTATTGTAAAGTCTATTTTCTGTGTTTGCCTTAGGGACTTAGTTCTGGCCTAAGAACAGGGGCATCCCACACCCGGGAGCCGCCCACGACCAGCACGCCATTGACCAGACTGCATCTTCACACCCGGCACCTGCCAGGCCTCTGAGGGGGCCCTGGAAAGCCTGAGGAAGCCTCATCCCTCTGACGTCAGCGTAACCACAAAGGCACCTGCGCTGCCACTGCTACGTATTTATGGGACTGCTGTGGGCCAAAAGCCAGAAGGGGCTGGGCTGATTCCTCACCAGCCTCCAGGTGTCATTACAAATCACTTCCAACAGGAAGTCTGGGAAACCACAGACCAAGGCAGGCCCTACAATGTGCTCCCACAATCCCTTTCCTCCCTGGCATTGCATCTGTCACACAGTTAATAGTTGCCCGTTCACCCTTCTGACTTCCCTGGTGAAGGGAGTCAGTTCTGTGAGGGCGAGGAGCCCTGGTTTCCTCCCTGAGGCCCCAGCACCCAGCACCCAGCACCCAGCACAGGGCTGGGACACAGCAGGTGCTCTGAGAACAGAAGGATGATGGGCACGAAAACCCTGCCCTGAGGGGGCTTCCACGTATTGATCAAGGAGAGTGACCAGGGCCTCGGCGGAGATGGGCGTTCAAAGGAGGAAAAAAACAACTTCTGGCTTGAGTTCTTGCAGGAGGAATATCTGCAGAGAGCCTGAGGGGCTTGGACGTGCCCAGGCAGCCATGTGGGCTGGACCTGGGAGCCGTGTGAACGAGAGGCGGAGAGTTCAGGGCAGGCCCTGCCAAGTGCTCACCCGTCTGAGGCGCAGGCCCGCGATGGGCAGGGACACCTGTGCCGCCCACCAGCACCGTCCGAGGGAAGAGGAGCCTGTGTTTTGCAGGATGTCACACACACACCCCTCTGCGACCTCACAGCCCTCCGTGCTCCCACTGCGAGAGACCCTTCCCTAGGTCAGCCCCGTACCACTTCCACTTGACGGCCACTCCCTTTTGCTTTCTTCTCAGGGGATGAGGTGCAGCCCAGTGCAGCCCTGCGTCGGCCTGCAGCTCTGCAGAAGGAGGCCCTGCAGCTCTGACTGTCGTGTGGAAGCATCACAGAACATTAAGACCGGCACATCACCTGGTGGTGGCCTTCAGGAAGCGCGCTGTCACAGCCAGTTATTTCCAGTTGTCAGCCTGGGATACTCACTCCCCTAAACTCTGGGATCTAGGTCAGACACGGCTGGGAGAGCACAGCTCCCACAGCGTCTCAGAGGGACAATTACTGTGAGGACAAATGTGACTCATCCGAGCTTGTGTGAGTTATCTCTGCTCCTAACCCTTCGATCAGCGCGAGTGTGGGAGTCCTCATACCAAAGGACAGACAGCCAACCAGGCACAGCCAGAGCCAGGAGCAGCCGATTCTCATCTGTGAGCGAGGTGGTGTGATGGCTGGGGCAGCGGGCAGAGGTGACTCAGCTGACTTTGGGAACCACAGGGCTGAGTGGGCTCCCAGCAGGAGGCCCCGGGATGTCCGAGGCGCTGAGCCTGAGCCGCCCCTGGGGACAGGTGCGGGACGTCTTAAGGGGTGTTCATCTGCATGCAGAGTGCCCACGCTGCCCCCGCATTCTCTTCCACAGGAAGATGCTGGCCCCCGGTCAGACGCCAAGACCTGGACAGCATTGTCAGACCCTGGAGGGGCCACAGAGGAAAGGAGAGTGGGCCCACCCCCTCCCCTCAGAGGGCCACATGCTCCCACCCACCCCGTCACTGGCCTTGTATGCAGCAGCTCTTCCCTCTTCAAACCATGTTTAACTTTACGTAGTCCTTTCAGGGGCTCCTCAGAAAGGACTCTTAGTACCTGCCTTACACTCCCTGCCCTGAGCCCCAGAGTTTCCCACGAAAATGCCCCCAGTGCCTTCCCCCGAGCCGTGGCCTGGGGTGGAGGGCACTGCTCCTCAGGCCCCTGCGCTGCTCTCAGGGCCAGGGACCAATGATGCCACCATGACCCGCAGCCCGTGGAAACCTGGGCCAGCAGGGACCCTGCAGAGTGGCCTTGGTGCAGAACGCAGACAGAAGCTGTGCCGGTCTTGCCCCTAGAACACTGTGCTCTCTACCAGCTCATTTTTGCAGGAGCCTGGCTCTGTTGTCCTCCGATGCCTATTCCCATCGAAACTCAGCTGGTGCGCCGGTCCGGAGGGAGGGCAGGTGCGAAGGCCCTGGTGAGTGTGTGCTCTCCCCACCGCTCACCCAGCCCTGGGCTCCGGATCCTGGCTGGGCTCGGGCATCTGGCCAGGCTTCTCGCACCACTTCCCGGGAAGGGTCAGAGTCTCAGCTCCAGGACAATGTTTCCAGGGGGACCCTGGGCACAGAGGGGCCGCTTGGGGAAGACGGCAGTTACAAATCTCTCAGCCAGAATGTACACAAACACTGAATTAATGCTCCTTAACCCAAAGGCAGCCTCCATACACCCCATCCCCCGACCTCCACACGCAAAGTCCTTTCTGCGAGGGTGGGATTCCTGTGGTCTAGGTTTGTGGGTGTGTCACCCTAGACTCTCAGGAGTAAGTCCCAGGGTTTTTAAAAAGAGATTCTGTGAGTGGGACAATGTCAATAAAAAAGGTTTTCCCGTCAAGACACCACTGCCCGTGCAATTAAACCTTCTAAATGCGCAGAACCTGCTGCACAAGGACCAGTGTTCCAAAATACGTAGATGTTCTCTCTTCAAACTATTCAACCAGTTTCCAGTTAAACACCTAAATTCTTTAGCACACTTAAATAAGGTTTGGGCTGTTGGAATTTTTGATTTCCCAGGTATCTTCAGACACCTGCCTATTGAATACCCATGGAAGGTGTTCACAGGGCCCCTGTGAACTTCTTTTAAGGTGTTCTGGTAAAAATTAAAACATGTAAGAGAAAGCACTTTGGAAAGTATAAAGCACTAGCTAATGCTGGACATTACAAATATCAAATGTAAACTGTTGAGTCTGCTGCCTCGGGTTAGCTGCACAATAACAGGGACAGACGGAGGAGGGACTAGAAGAGGCAGGACCGTCTACGTAGGTAACAGCTGGAATTGGACGAGGCCTGGGAAGGGGTGGCTACGACATTGTCCTCCTGTTGTATATGTTTGAAATGCTGTGTAACAGAAGTTAAAAACAAAGCTAGGTGGAGCCTTGCACATTAGAACCCTAACCCTTCTTCATATTGCAGGTGAGGAAAAACGGCCCAGAGAGGCTAAGTGACCTTCTTGAAGTCACACAGGCAGCTGCAGAGCCAGAAGCCAAAACTCTGAACTCCTGGTCTGGGCCTCTTCTATGGCCCCACACCAGGCCTCGGGCAGAAGTGGGTTCCTCTACCCACTCATTCTCCCGCATGACATCCCCCTGTTCCCCCGAGGTCGTAAATCCCCAGGTGTGTCCCAGAGCATGCTAGGGAGAGGGGCGGTGCAGAACACATCTGGAGCTAAAACCAGCAGAGCTGGGGCCAGAGCCAGAAGACTCTGGGCTCTTTCCACTCAGAGCAGAGGCCAGGGTAGGCCGGGAGGTTCTGCCCTGGCCTGCTTGTCACTGACACCTGAATCCAGAGAGCCAGGGAACCTGACCTTGGCCTGTGAGACTGCTCTTTCTGTCCCCCTCCCCCACCCAACTCTTCCAGCCCACCTCCCTCCTGCTGAAAGACGGGGTCTCTGCACCAGGAGACTCTGGGCGCCCATGGGGTCACAGAAGTGGACTGAAGGTTACTAACCCAACCCAGGTGGGGGGAGTGCAGGGAGGGATGCTAGAGGGTGGACCTAGGGGTGTGGAGAGGCTTCCTCCCCAGCAAGTAAGACCTGTGTCTGCGAAAGGAGACTAATGCTGCTGGGGGACCAGGCCTTGAGGAGCCCACTAAGCCAAGGTCCCCTGGCCTGCAGAGGGAGATGGCTGGGTGCCGAAGTCCTTCTGACTGACCGCTGGCAATCTGGGGATTGGGCACAGCGCCAAGCACCTAGGACGCTGAGGCACTCAAGTTGGAAGTGCCCCAGACCCAGACAAGTCGTGGGGCAGGAAAGGAGAACTAACCCTGACACATTAGGGCAACAGTGTCATTCTAAGTCCCCTGTCACATTCGGGGACAAGGACACAAGCAATATGGTTGGATTGGGTGCCCTGGCTGGACCACTCCCCCTCGTCAGGGCCCACCCATGAACCCCTGGCCTGCCTCTGCTTCCTGCACTCTGGTCCCTGAGCTTGGGGATCCTTCAGAGTCCCTTGTCCTGCCCGGGTTCTCCATGCCCTCCCCCACTTCACCCATGTGGGCACATCACCTTCAGTTCCCTTTTAGGTGCGACCCGCCCCAGGTGAGTACTTTCCCTCCATGAAAAACCCCAACTGGCACCAGGTATCTTACAACCCCAGGGTGTAGACCCTGCCAACCCAACCTGAACTGACACCTCCAGAGACTTTTAACCCTACAGAAGCAACGGGTCCCTTAACCCCCACGGCCTCGGCCCCCCACCCCGGGCAAGGGCCCCAGCCCCGGGCCCCGGGCCTCGGCAGGCTCACCATCTCAGCTGCGCTCGTCGCTCGCTCGCCTCCCGGCCGGACCTGCCCTCCCCAACTGCTCCAGATACCGCCGCCTCCGCCGTTGTGACACGCTGGGCGGGAGGGGGCTGGGGACAGACATGCTGGGCCAGCAGCTGCTCTCGGGCATCACAGTGCCGGGGGAGGGAGGGGCGGGCGGGTCATAGTGGCCCCGCCTCACCCCGCGTGGCCCGGCCCTCCGCCTGTTTCCAGAGCGCGGCTCCGCTGCGGGGGAGGCCGGGATGGTCCGGCTTCTTAGGGAAGAAATGCGGAATGCCGCGCAAACTCCCATTCTCCCCCTGCTGCCAGCGCTGGTCGCCCCAGGAAGGGCTGGCCGGGCGCCGAAGGCAGCTGTCCGGGGCTGAGTTGGCTGCCCTGTCCCTCGACCCGAGTGAGGACGTGGCGGTGGGTTGGCGCCGGGCTCGGCCGCGGGGAGCAGGCTGCGCCCCTGGGCTCTGGAAGCTTCTCCCGCAGCGAGGTCCACCTGGCCACCGGCGAGTTAGGGGACGGAACATACATGAAACGGGTGCTCAGTACTTAAGCTGCTCCTGTTATCACCACCCTATCGGGGTGCAGTACCCCTCCACCATTATTTACAAATCTGGATTTTTAAAGATTATTTTATGTATTTATTTTTAGAGAGGGGAAAGGAGAGAGGGAGAGAAGCATCCATGTGTGGTTACCTCTTGTGCGCCCCCCACTGGGGACCTGGCCTGCAACCCAGGCACGTGCCCTGACTGGGAATCGAACCAGCGACCCTTTGGTTCTCAGCCTCCACTCAATCCACTCAGCCACACCCACCAGGGCAACTTTTATGCAATTTTAAATATTTTCTAAAATATATATGCGTTGCTCTATGACAAGAAGTGCTTGTTTTATCGGGAGGCCCAGCGGCCGGCACAACTCCATCCCAGAGGGGCAGCACCCAGAAGGTCTTTGCAGACCACTGGAGGCACCGGGCCCACTGCCTTCAGTTCAGCCTCTTCCTGGTCCAAGGACTAAGGTCTGCACAGCAAGAAGAGGAAAGGCCCCTTCCCCTCGAATGCTCCTTGCATGAAGTCCCACAGAGGGTGGCAAGCGAGGCCTGGCCAGCCTGCAGGAAGCCGGAATGGAAGGGCCACAGATTGCAGCAGCCCCTCCCGTGGGTGTCCGCTCTGGGAGCCCCGCAGCCCAGAGGCTTTCCGTGCAGGGCAGGAGCGGCAGGTGAGGTGGTGGCGAGGTGCCCTACCTGCTGTTTCTGGCCAGCCTTCCTCTTTGGCTGCTTCCTCTGGCAGATTTAACCGGGTGGCAAGGGCAGCTTTAGTGCCGTTCCCAATTTAGAAAACACTGACCCGCAGAGCATGAGGCCTGCTCTTACCTCCTCACTGTGGCCACCAGGCAGGCTGCACAGACCAAGGTGCTTGCCAGGGAGCAGCAGGAAATGCATGGCCATTACCTGGCTCCTTAAACTTGGGGTGGCGGAGCTTCTGAACTTCGGAGAGGGCGGAGAGGTTCTGATGTGGTGAACAGGGGTGCCACCAGCCCACCCACTGTGGCCCATCATACAGTGGAGCCTTGTAGGGCAGAGAAAGGAGGCAGCCCCACACGAGCTGATAAGGAGCAGGTCACCCGATCACTTTGTAAGTGTCATAGTGGGTGTGGGGAGACTAGCTCTGCAAAGGTAAACAGACGGGCCAGGGCCAGACTCGGGGTGTGGAGGGTGGATTCTTTCCACGAATACCCTTTGGTTACTTCTGAATTCCGTACCATACATATAACTCAAGTCTATTTTTAAACAGTATACAAACACATGCAGAAAAATGGGGGTCACCTGCACAAAGCTGTGAGCGACTTCAGTCCCTTCTCACTCCCTAGAAGCAGAAGTTGGGGTCCTCCTACTCCCCCCATCACTGCCCACTGCAGCCTAATTTCCCACCCCTTCCACCATATACAGAAGGACATTACCCATTCCATCACTCCTCGGCACCCCTAAATTGTAAGTATCTGCTCCATGTTGTACTCTCAGAACCAAGTAGAACCAATCAACTCACTCCAGCAAAAGCCCTCGCCCTGTCCCAGATACATCAGCACGTTAACGGTGAGCCTCAGCTAGAGAGCCACAGGCAGGGCAGGGAGCACGGGGCTAGAGGGTCACGCACCAGTGGTCCTGTCCAGCCTGTGTGACTCAGGGCAAATCAGTCACTTCTCTAGGCCTCAGCTTCCTCACTTTATGCAGAAGGGGCTGCACCAGCCCCTTGTCCCAGACCCCACGCCACCGCTGTCCTCACTCTCCCCCTCGGGGCCTGCTGCACGCTGGGTGCTTCCCACAGCACCATCTGAGAAAATACAAGGTGAGCCGTGTGTAACTTCAAACATTCTAATAGCCCCACAAAAAGTAAAACAGATGAAATTAATTTTAACCATAGATTTTTTTAATTCAACATGTCCAAAACATCATTTCCACACACAATCAGTGTAAAAAGTGAGCTTCCTTTTCCTTTAGTACTCAGTCCATGAAAGTCCGTGTGAAGAGCATCTCACTCTGATCCAGCCACATTTCGGGGGCTCAAGAGCCACCTGTGGTCATGGCCACCGCCTGGCAGCGCAGGTGCCAGGTGCTCTGACCTCATCACGCCCAGAGCTGAAGGCAGACGGGAGGGCGAGCCTGCATCCTGAGAAAAGTCGGAATCACAGGGAAGTCCTGGTCTGGGCTCTGTCTAGCCGAGACGGCAGGTGGGTGGCGCTCAGGGCAGACACCAAACAGAGAACCAGGAGATTCTGCGGGCGCAGCAGCGCTGCCTTACACTTGGGGCTCTTGTGACACGAGCCCCACACCCCTTGTCCTATCTGCCACATCGATTCATTCCCGCACACACCTCTGGACACCTCCCTCCCTGGCACGCAGCTGGGCAACAGAGACACAGTGACCCCTCCCGAGGGCTCCTGCTCGGGTCAGGACAGCAGGTTTGACAGCTCATCCCCTGGGCGGACACCAAGGCCGAGGCCCAACCCTGCTCCAGCAGCCACACAACTGGCTGGCGGTGGAGCAGGGCCCAAAGCTGACCTCAAACACGGCAGCAGGCTGTGCCTCCCAGCTACAAAGAGCTGACGGGCCGCAGAGGCACAGAGATTTTACAACCACGGGGCCACTACGTCAGAAAGGGTATGAAACGAGCTGGAAGCAGGGGACATTGAGAAGGGTTCCCAGGAACAACTTTGTGTGGTCCAGAAGGCTGCGGGGCTCACAGGGCAGAAAGGGGGGATGGACGCTCCCACGGGGACCGTAGAGGTGTATTGGGGGAGCACATGTGTAAGAACAGAGGCCTTCATGGTGGGGGTGGGGGGCGTGTGAGCTTGGGAAGCCTCACAGAACTGTGTCATTTGGAAGCTTCTCTGCCCCCTTCCCCTCCCCCTGGCTGGAGACATGTTCCCTACAGTTAGAGCACAGTGTGGGGGCTTCACCTTGAGGGCCTGTGAAGCTAACTTACCCCGCCCATCTGACTAAGGAGATATTGACGCCTTTTGAAAACCAGCCCTTGGAAGGCTTCAGCACACAGAAGTCCAGGGGCAGGAGGGTGGGGTGGCCTTCAGCCCAAAAAGGCTGGCCCCCATCCTGGGGCAACAAGTGCGTGACATTTACCTGTTCAAAAACTTGCACAGAAACGCAGGGAATGCCTGCAGCTGGTGACAGCACTGCCTTCCAAAGCCTGCCTGCCCTCTACTCGTCCCTCCAGCTCCTGATCACCCAGTTCCATTTTTGGCCAGTCAGCCTCTCAGGCTGACCCACTTTTCAAGGCCACACAAACAGAAAAACGTGTTCGTTATACAAGCAATAGATTCTAGAGTGGGACACGGAGGGGGGGACCAGCCGCGGTACCCACCGGGTGCAGGCAGATCCTGGGGAAAAGGCTGCTGGACCAAGTGCAGGGCTCCCAAGCGGGCAGGACAGGGGTGGAGAGAAGGCAGCCACACCAGGGGAACGGAGCAGGGCTCAGCCAGACAGCCTGGAAAAGCGAGTTCAAGCGCTGGAGCCCAGCAGCGCCTGGCAGGGTCACGTTCCCTGCTGGGAGGAGCAGAGTGGACTCACTGAAACTCGGTATTCCCCCAGGCGGCTCTGAGAGCCGGGCCCTGGTCTGAACAGACCAGGGCCCCAGCAGGTGCCAGCCCAAGGCAGGACCATGGGAAGAGTGCTCAGAGACCAGCAGACCAGGGGGGCAGGGAGGAGCAGGGGAGGGAGAGATGTCCTCTCAGTGCCACTTAGCCTAGTGACAGGCCTCCCTGGGGGCAGGTTTCCAAGGGGCTTTTCTGAACTTCAGCTTCATCAACACCCTGACCTGGGGGGTGGAATGCTCCATGGACACACTGCATTCCCAAACCAGGAGGGGCCCCTTGGTATTGCCGGGGCGGGCCGGGGTGGGGGGCACTGATTCCCAGGACTTGTGCCCTCTGGCCCAGCTTTGTCTGTGTGACCTTCTGACCCCAGCCAAAGTGGGGTGTTGAGGGGGAGCCTCCACAAAGCGAGAATGAGCTGCCTCCCCACCCAGGGCCCAGGCATCAGCAGGAAAAGGGCCATGGACGCACGGCTCTGATGCAGGTAGTGGAGGGCAGAGGCCACAGGGAAGACCACTCAGTCGAAGACGGGGTGCTGGTGGAGAGGAGAAAGCAGAGCCCCCTGGATGCGGTGGAAGAGCTGAGCCAGCCTGCAGAGTGAGGGCAGGGCAGACGGGGAGGCTGCAGAGAGAAGACGACGCCAGCCATCAGCGACCCTCCCTTCCCCACACTCAGCCCTGCGGCCTGGGCACAGGCGGGTTCACTGCGTGTTTGGAAGCTTCCCCTCCCCACCTCCCAGCAACAAAGAGCTTCCCTCTCTCTAGGACATGCTCTGGAATATACTTTCTTCACCTGGGTTACAACAGCCTTAAATTTGCTGAGTAAAAGATTCAAATGTATTGTGTTTTCGTCTTTTTGATATATAAAAACTGCTCACGTGGCTGCTTCTGATGAGATGAACTTGAGAAGAGACTTTCTGCTACATTCATTTCTGTACCATATTTGGAGCTGCGACAGTATGACCTATTTTTATCACGTTAGTTATATTGCAGTAAAATAAAGTAAATTTACCTCTTTGGAATTAAGGCTGAGCGGTTTGTTTTTGATTATTTGAATTACTGTTTTCTTTCTTTTAAAAAAAAAAGATTTTATTTATTAAGAGGGTAGAAGGGAAGGAGAAAGAGGGAAAAACATCAGTGTGGTTGCCTGTCACTTGGCCCCCACTGGGGACCTGGCCCACAACCCAGGCATGTGCCCTGACTGGGAATCAAACCAGTGACCCCTTTGGTTCTCAGGCTGGCGCCCAATCCACTGAGGCACACCAGCCAGGGCTGATTTTTTTTCTTGCTTAAAAAGGAAAATGTTATTTTTAAAGAAAGCTACCAACGGGCTACCTTCTGCATACCCTTCCTGCTGGGTTCTAACTGCAGCCCATCCACCATCCACAGGTTCTCCTTTCTCACAGGAGCACGGCTGCCCCAGGATGGGGTTGGGGGGAGGCAGGACCCCCAGCCAGGGCTCTTCTGAAGACGTCTGAGCAGTCCTGCAAACAGCTCCAGTGGCTCTTTGCCCACCTGCACTTAGGGACCAGGGTTTATGAGACTTAACAGACTTATAAAAACCATAAAATTTTTCTAAATTCTCGCCAAGTCTCTGGTACAAAGTGGAAGGTCACAGGGGAGCGATGAACGAACACAAACCACCCTCGCTTCCTGACTAGTGACTCCTCCGTGAAGCAAACGGAGCTCCTCGGAGGGAACCCTGTTTGCTGTGCAGTGAAGGGGTGAAAGGGACAACCCTGAGCTACATTGTATGACAAAAGTTCACTGACTTAGAGAAAGGGAAGGGGAGGGGGGACGGAAATCTGAAGGTCAAACTGAGAACTGGCAGTTTTAAATCGTTTCTGTGACTCTGGGATAGTCACTTTCCTCTGGGGTCCTCAGATTTCTCAACCAGAAAGGAAAAACAAAATAAAGGGCCTGGAATGAGGGTTTCCAGTTTTCCTCCAGCTTTAAAAGTTATATAATTGTATCCTGAGTCTACATTCACGACAAGAGTGGAGATTAGATCATAACTCACAGAGGAACCAAGAAAAAAGTGTGAACACGTGTGCGCTGACCTCTGCCCAGGGCTCCCTCGTCTGAGGCGGGGGTTCGGGGGGGGGGTGTTGCTGCTCCCAGAGAGCGCCCAGCGAGCTCGGGTCTGCCTCCCCCACTGCAGGGGACAGAGCGCGAGACAGTGACAACGCTCTGTGGTGGGGAGTTGCTGGAAACAACTACGGAATCCTCTGTAAGGTGGAATATTATTTAGCCATTTAAAGCCATGTTTCAGAGTATTTATGACGTGCAAAATCCACCTGGATCCATGTAGCTCTATCCACAGAAAAAGGCTGAGTATAACCATTGTAACAGCAGACTTACAGCTGATTTGTGTTCTTCCTTATACTCTTCCCTATTTTCCACATTTTCTAAAAAGCATGTATTTAATTTACAACTTATATGTGTTAAATTAAGTTTTAAAAAAGTTATGATGAGGCAGATTTCTGGACTCTCGAGGATCTACTCTGGGTTCACCCTAGATATAGGAAAAACTGGCATAAGTGACTCTGACTCAGAGTCACGTCCGGGTCAGCAGGTGGGCTGCCCCCGGGTACCCTGCCAGTCCCTCCTGGGGGCCAGCCAGCTCCTGCTCAGGCCCGGAAACTCCTCCTTACAGAGCCGGCTCCTGCCTATCGCCCGCTCAGAAGGGTGGGCAGGGATGCAGGCTCTGGCACTCACCTGGGTCAAACCTCACCAGCAGGAGGCAGAGGACCAGGGTGGCCAGGAGGCTCTTTTTGAAGGGCAGGGACATGAAGTGGCTCACTGCAGAGGCCCACAGCCGGCGAAGCAGCATCAGCAGTGACAGAAGCTTGTGGGAGGAGCCTGGCAGAGAGACAGAGAGTCACTGCGGGGTAAGTGGCGGGAACCGCTTCCCACGTCTGAGTTTTGAGTGTGGTTGTGAGATGAACCAAAGGTGACAAGACTGGATTACTTGTGTGATTCGCACAGTGGCTCCATGGATGGACTGGGCCACCCAAGTGTCACGTCCTCGGGGAAGGAGTTCAGTAGGACACATCTGCTCAGCTAGGTAAGCCTGGCCTATCTGATGTTTTTCTAAATAGCCTCATTATTCTAGAGTGTTCTTTCTGTTCTGGCCGAAGCTGCATGCACAGAGTCACACAGAGCAACAGGTCTCGAGTGTCACGGTTAGCACACCTCGGTTGTGCCCATGGTTGTGCCGGCACAGAGAGGAGGGACAACGGCCCCCAGGCCAGTGCGGCACAGGCGAGAGATCCAACAACAGGGACCCGAGGAGAGGGTGACTTTCAGGAGAAAAGTGTCAAGGTCCTGAGACCCCGTACGGAGATTCTCCTTCCACTGCCGACATCGGAGGGTCTGGGCTTTTTAAGCAACTCCATGGGTTTCCTAGCCTGGGATTTGGGAGTCACGCATACAAAGAACGGTGCCCAGGCTCCCAGGCATGTCACAATGGACCAAGCTCCAGGGGAGAGCCCACAGCTGCACCTGTCAGAAACCGAAGGCCGATATCCTACCTTCCCGGCTCAGCTGCCGGTACTCCTCAGAGCCAGCAGGTCGGTGTCTCTGCTGGTGCCTTGCTGTGCGAATGGCCTGCAGGGCGTCCAGCCGCTGCTGCTCACTAAAGACCGCCGAACCCACCAGCTCCTCAGCCTCTGACAAGCGGCCCAGGGGCAGCAGCACACGCCGCAGGTGCAGCTCTGCCAGGGCTGGGCACTCTGGAAGGCCCTGGTTGTCTGGGTCTCGGAGCCAGGCTCGGGCCGCTCCCAGCACGGCTCCAGGGTCTTGCATCTTGCTGTATAAAAGAAGGCTGCAGCCCCCAAAAAGGACGGTCAGCATGGCACAGCGGGTTCACTCTCAAGACCAGCCCCCTCTCCTCTCCAACTCCTGCCCGCACCATCCAGCCCTGCCCTGTGGAAGGTGGCAGCGCCACAGTCAGGGGTCCTTACAAAGCCACAAGCTCTCTCCGCGCTGACCTGCCACCCTCTCATCCATGTCACACCTCCCAGCCCCACTGTCCTCTCTTTCCTCTAACCCACTCCTACATCCCCCTCCCTCGTCCTTTAGTGCTGTTTTCATGTCTAGCAGGCGGGGACAGAAAGACTCAGATTTGGAAGAAACTGTGGGGAAGGGGAGACACACAGGCAGAGATGCAGGACGACAGGAACACCCTTATCTCTGGAAGACCCCCTGAGTCAGCAGCAGGACCTACCACAGCTCCAGCACTTTGGGTGGCAGCTTTTCAGGGACCCAGTAATACTGAAGAACCCAGGGAAGGACTTCCCGCCACCGGTCCATTTCCGCCAGGGCCTGGATCCCCACGACACAGAGAGAGCATTTCACCTCCAAGGAGCTGCCAGCAGAAAACCCACTTCAGGTTGGGTGGGAGGTGGCTCCCCTCCACTCGCATTCACACCTCCACCCAGGATGCTCTTCCCAGCTCCCAGCCTAGCAGCCATCGCCTACTCGAGTGGGGCCGCCTGAGAGGAGACTGCCCGTTCTCCTAGAAATTAGAAGTTCCTGAAACCTCCTAGAGGCAACGCAGCTGTTGCCTAACATCTCCAAAGGCAGGCATGGGGGTGTGGAGGCGGCTGGAGCCAAGTTTGCTTGGTGGGGAAATGGGCCTGGAGCCTGAGGGTGGGAACAGGGGCTGTACCTCCAGGCGCCCAAAATCCCAACCGTCAGCGTTCACTAGGACAAGCCCCCCAACCCCTAACATCACAACCAGGGCTCCCCAGTTCTGGGGTCAGCTCTGACAGTGATCAAGTCCAACTTTACAACCAACAGAGAAATGGCGCCCTCAAGTCTCAGAAGAGGCCAGCACACCAGAAAGGGCCACGGAGGGCAAGACTGAATCTTTATTTTTTAAGAAAGGGACAAACGCCGATATGTTGTTTCACTCTCTGATGCGTTCAGTGGCTGACTCCTGTATGTGCCCTGACCTGGGACCGAGCCCGCAACCTTGGTGCCTGAAGACGACGCTCCAACCCGCCGAGCTACCCTGCCAGGGCTTCCAGATCGATTCTTTAACCCAGTTCCTTAACAAGACCAGAACCCGGTTCCCACTCCTCAGCCACGACCAGGAGTGAACAACTTGGGGATGGGGACCGGAACGAGGAAAGGACTGAGCCCGCCGACAGAGAATTGAATACTTTAGATAAAGGCCATCTCCCCACGGCGCCGTGGCACTGGGGTGGCCCCAGGGTCCCCCGCCGCAGAACTGCCCCCCGGGCGCAGAGGATGACAGCCCGAGTCCCCCCCGCCCCCCGACGAGCCCCGCACGTACGTGCCCGCAGGCTGGCCCGCCAGGCCGCCGGCGCTCAGGCTCTGCGCCGCTCGCTCGCAGGTGCGCAGCGCTGCCGGGAAGTCCAGGTGCACCACCAGGAGGTCCGCCGCTTCCTCCAGCAGAGCTGCGGCCGCCGCGGGCGACAGGACTCCCCCGAAGCCCCCCGACGGCGCTGCGGGGGGCGGCGGGCCCCCCTTCATCGCAGCCCGACACGGGGCCTGTCTGCACACGTCCGGATGGCCGCCTCCGTGGGGCTCCAGGGCAGCCCGACTCGGCCTGATCGAAGCGGGTGGTCGGTCCCCCGGGCCCGCCCGCCGCCCTTCCCAGGCCGGAGCGCTGGACCAGACAAAGGTCGCGGTAGCATCCGAGGCCAGAGCCCGGCTCCCCGACTCCGGGAAGCCAGGTCACACTCCGGCGTGCGGAAGGGCTGCGCGCCCGGCCTACTTTATCCGGCCCAGTCCGTGCAGAGGCACCTCAGCCGGGTAGAAGGCGGGTCCCGGCTCCCGCCCACCCACAGAGCCGTTCACTCCAGGGCAGAACCGCACAACCACTTCCCGACCCGCAAGGCACAGCGGCACGCTTCCGGCGGCGCGCGGGACTCTGGGAGTTGTAGTTCTCCAGCTCTCGGCTCCGTAATCCTCTTGATGCAGGTGGTCAGGTCGGGACTACAACGCCCAGGATGCCGCGCGCCCCAGAAATTGGGGCTAGTCCCGAGAGAACACGAACTGGCCCAAGTCAGGGAAAGTGCTGAGAGGTGAGGTGCGACCCCTGTTAACCTGGCCGGGCCAAGGCCAGGCTGAAGGGCCGAGACGGAACTGCACGCTCGCTTCTGAGCACCCGCGGGGGCCGCGATGAGGCCCGCCCAGGAACGGCACTGGCTCCCCCGCGCGTGGTGTGTCCGCGCCCCTGGCACCTTGGTGCGCGCTCGGCATGCGTCTTGTTTAGTTCTTCCCTCGGAACAGCCGTCGTCCCCGCTTCACGGAGATGGAACTGCAGCTCATCTAAACCACTTGGTCCAACCACGCAGCTGGTGACTGAAGTGACGTCGGTCCGAAGCTCTTGCGGCGCAAAGGCGCACACTTAAGCGCGATTCTGCCCTGCAGGACGGGGCAGAACCTGCACTCTGCTCCGGGTGCGGGGTCAGCGTGAAGCCCGTCACGTGAGCCTCCGGTGCGGGGTGCCGTGCAATTCAATTCGTAAGGAAGTTCCAGAGCGGGCACTCCGTAAATGGTAGCTTCAAAAATACACAAGTCGCGTTTATGTATGTTTTGGGCTTCACCCAGGCTTTGCCATGCCCCCCAACTTTATAAGGAGTCCTCGCGGCTCTAATTTCTCCCCAGTTCCCTACTTTTCGCCCTTGCTCCTCCAGGTTAGCCAGGCCAGGCCCAGGTAGGTGCCAGCTCACCTCACACAGCCCCTGCGCGTCACCAGGTTTAGACGCGCCCGTCTGCTGGGACTTCAGTTCTTTGCAGAAGGTCTTCCTGAAAAGCAGAGGGAGAAACATCAAATCCATCAGACCCTAAGGAGAGGGAAGCCTGGACCCCATGACCAGTAAGAGCATGGAGCTGGGACGTCGCCGATTGCACACGTCCTTTTCCAACACCTGCCAGGTGCCAGGCCCTCTTCTAGGAACGGTGGTCCTCCAGTGAGCAAAAGAGACAAAAACGTCTACCTTTGTGAAGTTTACGTCACAGGGAAAGGAAACTGAATGGGGAACAAGCAAGTGAAATACAGCCATATGTCAGATGGCAATAAATGCTGAAGATAAATAAGCAGAATAGAGACGAGAGATTGGGAGGGACAACAGTGGGGTGTGGGGGTTGGTTTCTACCTTCCACTTTGTTTCCTAAAAGTAAACCCAGGGCTGGGAGCAGCAGAGCAGAGAGAAAACATGATTGTCGTGCCCAGAACTAGGGAGTCGCCTTTCATTTTGGAACGCTGTCCTTGGGACTGACATTTTCAGGGTCATTTGTGAGAAGCTTCCCTCTTCCTCACTAGCAAACTCCAGAGGTAAGCAGGGAGCCCTGGAAAGTGGGGGTCAGTCTGAAACCGAAGTTGCTGGAGTGTTTTATCGGCTCTGCCTCAGGTTTGACTTGTGGACGAAAAGCAGCCACCCCCATACTAACCCCGACAAGTTCAGGGGAGGCCTGCCTGGCGGCCTCGAAAGCTCAGACCTGCAGTGACCACATGGGATGGTCTGAGATGAAAACTTCTTAACCAACAGCAGGTCATGGCAGGTAGTCATGTCCTAGGCTGGAATCTCCCCTGATAGAGCGAAACTGTACCTGTAACTGAGCCTGTCTCTTGTCTTTTTGCCTCTATGATAACACAGCTTTGGAAAGTCAGGATGATTTCCCTTTTCCAGACCCCTCAGGATACAGCCACCGCACTAGGGGGAGACCACAAATCTCACTGTCACTGTCATTGTGTTAATAGTCGACTGTTGGCCCTCCTGTGCCTGCCCGTGGAAAAGAAGCTTGTGTCTATCGTTTTACCTTTTCATACAATCCAAGAGGTTTCCCGACTTTGCTTTCTTCCACGTCCCTAATCTATCACCAAAGGATTTCATGTACCTTCCTTACAGCTCTTCTTTTGATTGTACAGTATAAAATAAGGCACAAAACTTACTTTTCCTGGAGCATTTTCTCATTCTGTTGAGGTTTTACTTCCTGGCAACTGTGGTCATTTTGGCTCAAATAAACTCATAAAAGTTCTTAAAGGTTTGCACATCAGTTCCGCTGACAGACCGCGGGTGACGAAGACTATTAGTAATAACATACTTATTGGACTGAAAAAATCTGTTTCTCAGGACTGGGTTTACAAGTCTTCCCTGAAAAGTCTGGAAAGCAGCAGGAGCACCAGAAGCCAGACCTCAGCAGGCTGGGGGGTCTCCACCTCCAGGGGCCCCTCCTCAGAAAGGCTGCTCCTGGAAGACACCCCCTTCGTTCCTAACCAGAAGTGGCTTGCTATCCCCGTTTTTCCCAGAAGGGGGCAGCACAACCTCAGAAGAAGCAGACCTTGCCAGAAGTGAACCTGCCATTTAGTGCAGCCAAAATGAGGTCAAGATATTTAAGGGGTGGGTAGGGTGCTAAAGATATGATTGTGTTCTATTTCTGTGTTTCACCCAATTTTTGACAGTGCGGGATTTCATAGTGGTGTGTGTGTCACCACTTAACCTTTAGCATTGTGAGGCCCCCAAACTGAGCCATCCCCTCACATGCAAGGTGGTGTTTGTCCTGGCATCAGGCAGGGTGCTCGGTGCGTCAGTCTGTCCCTTCGTCTGTGGATGTGAATTTGCTTGGCCTACATGGAGCACATGACACATTGGTGTTTTTGTAGCAGGAGGAGCGCTAGACGGGAGGTTGAGCTACACCAGGTACAATTCTGTTTCCTTTAGTGATTAAGCCCGGTGACTCCTGGAAAGTCACAAACTCCTCTGAGCCGCAGTTTTCTCACCTGAAGACACAGGGTGACTGTGAGGATCAGCAGAGACCATCTAACCACCCAGTGAACTCTTTAAATCACTGGAGTATTTCAGGCCAGTCTAAGGTGAGATGGTATAATATGTGGGGAAATGAGTAAGGAGAAGAAAGAATCTCATTCCACCCAAAAGTTCTGTAATTTTTCTTTCTGACCTGGAATCTGACTCTTGACTCTTCCTTACAAAGGTCAGAAGCACACCCACATGTGTGGCCAGCCCAGCCTCTCCTGACCTCCCCAACCTGGTGCTACGTTTCGTGACAATAGACAGGATCCATACCTACCTGCCCCTATCAACACATCTTGGCCAGTCAGAGCCCTCAGTACAGGGACATTGGTGGCAAAGGTCTGAGTGCAGTAGGATCATGTCCCAAGTGGACCTTTGGCCAGAAGCGAGCCTGAGAGATAAATACTGGCAGGGTGGAGACGGTGTGTTTCCCAGATGGCCAAGGGGTGTGCCTCTCTCACGGCAGACCTTCGTCGGTTAGATGGCATTTTTATGGCTCTCTCTAAAAGCCTGAACTTGTCATCCAGAGCAGAACTCAGTGCTGCCTGCTTGCTCCTCTGCATGTGGACACAGCAGAATTCTCACCTGTCTTGTGTCTAGGAAGAAATCTTCGTAATTTTTCTTATTCCGTGTGGCACTTCACAGCAATTGTAACGATGGCTTGATTTACACAGCACTGTATGCTCCGTGCTGTTCTGAGTGTGCGACACTTAACTCATCTACCATCAACACCCTGGGGACAAGAGTCTGAGGGTCATTCCTGTTTTGTCAGAGAAGAAACCACGGCTCAGAGAGGCTCTGTGACTTTCCCACAAGAAGAACGTGGCTGGGACTTAAACCCAGGAGGTACGGACCCAATGTCTCTCTCCTTAACTAACCCCAACACCAGCTCTACAGCACGCTTTCACTCACTCGGGCAGAGCCTGACAGCAAAACGGCGAGTGAGGTAGCACAGACGGCAGTTGGGGGCGGGGGGGCGCGGGCAGGGGATGGAATTTCCAGAAATCTTAATTTTCCACCTTATCCAGGTGATGAAAGTCAAACAGGAAAGTTACGGCGAGAACTCAGGAAAGCAAAGGGCAGGCCTGCCATCTGTCTTGGCAAACCTGGCAGCCTCAGTCAGCCCTAAAATGGGATATTTTACTCAGTCAACTTCAGCAAGTACAGCAAGTAAACAAATCTTTGCCCAGCACTGTCCCATGTGGCCAGGGCCTAAACGAAATAAAGTAACAAGTCGAAAATAAATCAGAGGAGCTGCCATTTGCCTTTGCGTTCGCTCTCACTCCTATTCTCAGACCATGAGGTCAAGGGCGCTATGGCGCTCCCACCCCAGCCCAGCGCCCACTGCTGACGGAACTCCAGCCCCACTCAGCATCTGTCCTGGAGCAAAAGGAGAATGACGTCAGATGGAACAGTGACGTGAGCACAGTGGGGCAAACAGGCACCTGAGCGTGTGTCTTAACCCATGACAGTTGAATTCATTTCAAAAATTGTTAAGGACTGTTCAGCCAAGCTCCAGTCTGTTGGCTTTTTTCACAGCAAACTGGTATGCTCGGGGCAGGGATGGTGGGGAGGACCCTTCCTGAGATTCCCACAGCACAACCCTAGGAGGCACCCTTCACACAGAATCTTTGTAAGTGGCACATGCAGGGCAACTCAGTTTTCTCTGGGGACAGCCTTGGTGGTTTGTGGCAGCCGGAAGGAGCCAGCCCTCCTCTGGCCCCAGGCTCCAGTCCTCCTTAAGGATGGGCCCCCAGCCAGCAAGCTGCCGTCAAGCTTGCGCAGACCTGCCTGTGGAAAGTTCTCTGGGGGAAGGTTGTCAGGAATGGTGAGGCACACTGTCACCATCCCTTCTGCATTGTGTCCTTCTGGGAAGCAAGCTTGTCCTTTGTGTGTCTGGTTCTAAACTAAGGTGAGATAGAGGAAGTAGATTCCAGGTAGCTCACCACACCCATGCCCTAATCCCTCACGACACAAGGCAGCTACCTGGCCCAGTGAATGAATGGGCGAGTTCTCTTCTCCAACAGCAGGAGTCTAAAGGATCAGGAAGGATGGAGGTGGAAAAACAGGAATCCCATCACCACAGAAAACAAGGCAGTTTGTGTGGACACAGGCTGCGAGCAAAACCTGTGACTACAGCCTGCGGCACAGACAGAGATGAACGTTTGTCTGCCTCTCTGGCCGGGTCATCCCTCTGGTTCCTCTTCACAAGCTCCTGCCACTGCACTTGCACAAACAACTCCTTGTTGCCAGAAATCCCTTTTCCACCCCTAAGAAAACACACTTCCATGTAAGAAGGCCGTCGTACGGATCCTCCTAGTTAGCGCTTTACAGCCTGAGATTGAATGGCTCAGTGTCTGCTCTTTGTTCATCTCTTAACTTTTTGTTAAAATAAGGTGCCCAAGTAAAAATATTCCCAACAAGACAGAAGAGTACAAGAGAATAAAAAGGATCTGAAATCCCACCATCCAGGAATGACCAGTTGTAACATGGTGATGAACATCCCTCCGTAAACACATGAAGTACATACGTATAATTATGCATAATTACGTTGCCCTGGATCCTGGCTTATTTACTCACAGTCTGCCACGCAAATCCTTTTGATCCTTCCTTGGATGTGGGTGCTACCCACTGCCTAAAACAAACAAAATCGGGCTGCTGCTAGTGACAATGTACACGTGTCAATCTCTGTAGCAGGAAAGCAACTGCACATCTGGCCCGGGGTGCTGGAAGGAGAGAATGCAGTGGAGCCCGTCTCTTGTCTTCGTGTTTAATTCTAACCCTTTCTCACATTGGCGCAGAACTTTACAACTTAAAAAGCGTCTTCAGCCCTGGCTGGTGTGGCTCAGTGGACTGAGTGCTGGCTTGAGAACCAGTGGGTCGCAGGTTCAATTCCCAGTCAGGGCACATTCCTGGGTTGTGGGCCAGGTCCTTAGTGGGGGTACTTGAAAGACAATCACACATGAATGTCTCTCTCCCTCTCATTCTCCTTCCCTTCCCTTCTCTCTCTAAAAATAAACAAATAAACCCTTTTTTAAAAAAGCACCTTTGTATTATTTTATGCGATTATCATCAAGTGAGACGGGGAAATGGGAGCTGAGAGATGCTCCCCAGTGACGACGCACTCTGGTCACGACTGCATCAGATTTACACGCTACGTCAGTGCCAGCCACACGGCACTTAGTGCACACGAGTGTCAGCGGCTCTGTGCTGTGCCCACGGCACACGCGTCTCCTGGACCCTCGCCGTCCCCATCTGAGAGGTCACACAATTTGATCAAATCTCCACAGCGAATCCAGGGGGAATTCTGATCTCAACGGGTCTGACTTTAAAGTTCCCTGTCGTTAATCAGACTGTCTCTAATCACAAGTAACCTTGACACAGCACTCTGCAAAAGCGCAAAGGGACATCGCGGGCTCCATTTTACAGACGCAGGAACAGTAGCCCAGGTGAGGGGACATGCCTGGAACCTCGGGGCCCAGGTCTTCCCGCCGTCTGGATTCTGGGCCCGGCTGCCAGGTTTGCCAGGCTGCACCCGCCTCTCTCCCCAGATTAAAGGCACTGATCTCAGACGTCGTCTATCAAATCTCCAGAGAAGGGAGTTCTCATTAAGGTCTTTCAAAAATCCTGCAATGAACTCTATTTCTTCTCCTGAGGGAACAAGATTGGCCTCGTCGACAGAGACCAAGCCCTTGGTCACATCTGGGCATGAGCTAGGAAGAGGCAAGTCTGTGCAATTTAAATCAGATGCAGACCATCCGTGCATACGGCTTTCTCAGTCAGTGTCACCCTTTCCTTTCAGAGAGTAGGGAGCGAGAGCGTCTATTCTTGAGGGTGTGAAGCCAGAGATGCAATGAGATGCAGGGACCATTTACACGCAGGGCGAGCGGGAGGCGAGTCAGGTATTAAAGGGAATCTCAGTGATCTACAGGCACAGAGTTGGTTTGTGGAGGCAATTAGGCAATTACAATGAACGTTTTCCTTTTTCAATATAAGAATTTTTAGGCAGAAAGTGATCCCACTAGAATGAGCTCAGAGCATTCACTGTGGGCGGGCTAATTCCTCCACCCAACAATCTGGCCGTTAGAAGGAGAGAGAGTTGCCCCCTTTTTACAGATGGGAGATCAAGTCACGGAAGGGCGATGCCTTGCTCAGAACCGGCTTGTGGAGAGCTGGAAGTAGCAGGCCAGCGGCCCCATCCTGCTGGCACAGGGCTCCTGTTTCCAGATGTCCTCTGGGGAAAGCAGCGCCTGCTTGCCACGGGAGAGAAGCAGCCACCTTCCTGGGACTACAGCTCCCGGCAGACGGTGGGAGCCCACTCCAGATTCCCAAATATGGAGAAGGCCTGAGCTTTGGAAGAGGAACAGCATGCTCACCCTTGAGAGAGAGGAGAGGCAGGGAGGGTGAGGCCAGTTTGAAATATTTAACTCTGTCAGCTCACCGTCTTCCCAAAGTCACGATCTGTTCACAAATCTTTCCCGAGGGTCTCGCTCTGTCAGTCAGCCTCGAGTTCAGCAGAACCCTGTGTTGTCCTGAGGCTGGTTAGGGTGTGTGCCACCAGAGGCTGCCTCCATCCTGCAGGGTGGAGAGAAAGGAGATGGGGGAAGAACAGCCCCGCTGCCCCAGAGAACCCCGGGGGGCTCGCTGAGGACAGGATGAGCTGCTCCAGCAGGACCAGGGTTAGTGGTCATCTGTCCTGGAGGCGGCTGAGCCTGCCTGGTGGGAAGGCAGTGGGAACCCATTCTGTCTTCATTCTGTCAATAAACATTTATTAAAGCGCCTGGGCTTGGTCACTGCCTGGGATGCTGAGGGGGATAGAGATAGTAAGACCTGAGCTCTGTCCTCAGGATGCTTTGGATCAGGAGAGGGGGTGGGTGCGAAAGGAATGAGAGAGCAAAGGGGAGAAAGAGGCCAATGCCAGGTAGTGTATGATCATTTATGCTTCCCATCCAGCAGGCAGCTGCCTGTCACCCACCGTGGGCCCGGCACTGTTTATGTCACTTACAAGGCAGTGATGACTCCACCAACAGCTTCGGCTTCTACAGGTTGTACCTTCTGGTGCTCCCGGGGCCACTGCAGAAGGATGCTTCCACCTGAGGGAAGAGAAGGAGCAGAGCTTCAAGACGGACGTAAACTTGGTGAGGTGAGTGGATGAGCCAAGAGCAGGAGGAAGGGGGTCAGATCTAGGCTGGGGTCGAGCCGCGCCTGATGAGGACGAGAAGCATGAGGGCCTCTGTCTAAACATAACGGGAAACCCTTGCTTTTCCGTGGTGGGTTGACGTGATCTGATGTCAACTGCCAGAGGGCAGCACGGACACCCGAAGGCGTCGGGAGTGTGGACCAGAGGTGCCTCAGAGCTGGGATGCACAAGGAGAAGGAGAAGGAGAAATGGATGCCAATGGTCAAACACAGTTCTGCTCTCCAAAGGGGGCCAATAGGAGGAGCTTCAGGAGCAAGGAGTGGCATTAGGACGGCACGTGACACGTTCAGGTGGGTCTGACATGAGTGTGGGCATGTGGGGGCACAGCAGAAGGTGGCCGAGGAGGGGCACGGTTGGGGAGATTTGCCATCTCTCTGTCAGCATGTTCTGAGCCTTAGGTCACAGTGACGGGAGACGCCCATGTGCAGAGCACCCCCGGCAGGCCTGCGCGTCCAGGCCGAGAACCGGGCCCCACCGGGAAAAACTTTCCACTGAGAGGTGTGCTGCTGAGAAGACTTTTGAGCACCACGTTAAAGTCACAACTCCAGGGCGTGCCATTTCCGTTGTACCATCTGTGACAGGCGCCCCCACCAAACAGTACCAACCACACAGGTGCGAGAGCAGAGACACTGATGAACATTGCGCAGCATAAAGCACCAGCCCGCCAACAGGTGACACGTGGCACTCTAGGGTGTTTTTTTACCTCTGAGATCGAAGTCTGGTGGGAGGAATGGCGGGAGAGAAGGAAGCAGGTAGGACTGGAGGGAGAGCTGGAAAGGAGAATGGGGTGGGGTGGGGGGTGGGGGGAGGGGGGAGGTCTGAGGAGAGGCCAGGGAAGCAGCCCTTGGTTGGGGTACCCTTTCACCTGGCTGTGAAGGATGGGGAAAGAAGGGCAGCCAGAGGGGAGGACCGGGCCACTGGGCCACCAGAGCTGCTGGGCATCCCAGCGGAGTTCCCTGTGGCTGTGGTCACACCCTGCCAGGCGCCACACTGCAGTCTGGCAGGCCCTGGCCCCGAGACGGTTACTAGGCATGAAGAGTAGGGGCACCTCGCGCTGGGGTCTCATCCTAACCGTTACCTTTCCCCTGAATTTGGGGGAACGGCAGTACTGTCCTCAAGGTCAAAGCAGCCAAACAGAGAAGAGGATCTGCCTAAGCAGGGAGTGGCCGGCCGCTGAGCACCTGGCATTCTGCCCGGGAAAGGACAGGGCGCTGCGTCTGGGGTGGGGCTGTTCTCTGCCCAGCTGGGTTCGTTCTGATCCTCAGTAACAGTGAGCAGCAACAAAACGCTCCCCTGGGCTGTCAGACTGAGGTTCCACACCCTCAGCCCAGGGAGAGCCGCCAGCTCCACAGCGAGCCTCACAGACCACGCGTGGCAGCGCTTCTCTCCCGCCTTTCCGCCGACCCCAGTCCCTGCACCGGGACAGAGCTGCCCTCCACTTCCTGTGGGACACACAGTGGAGCCTCATCTCGAACTTAACTCGCTCTGGAAGGCTGTTTGAGAAGCGATTTGTTCGGAAACTGAATCCTTTTTTCCCAGGTACCTGCCTGAAATGTTGTCGGGTTGAGAACCGAAGTTTTGTTCAACAACCAAGACATGTTTTCCTTGAACAACTTGGTCAAGAACCACGCTGTTCGAGGTGGGAGGCATTCGAGAACTGAGAGTTCTCTGGACAAGCTGCCTGCCCTGCTCCCCCCACAAACGCCCCGTCTGAGAAACCAGGGGAGGGATTCCTGACTTCAACAGGCGAGCCTCAAAGGATGTAGAAAGGATCCTCGATCTTCCAAAGTTCCCGAGCGCACCGTAGCTGTGCCCCATCATGCTGGTGGAGAACCTCTGCCCCCCAATTTTCCTTGCCTCCCTTCCGCTGGGTGACTGCACGGCTCACCCCGAGCCTGGGCTCTGAGCGATGGTGCATGTTCGAAACTACAGGGTGCGGCTGCTGCCGGCTCGTCAGTTGGTGCAGCTGGTGAGATCCTTCCAGCAGCAAGGGCTCCACTGGAGGAAGCTTGCCCCTCACCTTCAGGATCCAGCCTCTGCCCCTCCTTCCAGCCTGTTTCTTAAACCCACAGCTCTGGTCACAAGCCCTCTGTCCTTCCAGGACCCACCCTTCTCTCTGAAACCTAGTGCTTTGAGGGAATTATTCCCTCTTCTTGGGAGCCCTTTCCCACCTCCTGAATAAGTCCTTGTGATCCTCCAGAGTTCAGCTCAATTATCCTGTCCCCCCGTGGAGACTGTCCTGACCCCTCTTCACCTCTGCTGGGTGGGTTCGGTGGCTCCCTGTCTGCATTCCTGTAGCCCCCAGGACCAACTGCATTGTGGCACGCTAGCTGTTTAGTGAAGTGCGTCCACCGCCCAACTGTTCACTTCTTCAGGGTAGAGAGCTGTGTATTTCCTCTCTGCATGCCCAACTCCTAACCCGGCAAAGTGGTCATGAGTTTGTGTGGATTGAACAAATGGCCAGGACCCCTTGGCCTAACGAGTAACCAGGGCCCCAGCACTGAGTCCAAACAAAGAAGTAAGGCTGGGAGGTGACCTCAGGTTGCCAGGCCAACTCCCTGTCTTACTGATATGCCACTTCCTGGGAAAGTCCTGCCCCACCCCCCAACCTGTTCATCACCCCCACCTCTCGCCAAGCTCCACCCCGAGGTCACTGAAGGGGACCAAAGTTTTGCCTCCTCAAGACCTGCCTTTTAGGGCATTGATTTTAAGCTGGTTACTAAGAAACAAAAGACTCAGAAAAAAAACCTGTGACCCTTCCCCTCTTCTGCCTAAAGGCATTCAATAGAAGAAGGAATCTTAGCCTATTGGAATTAAGTGTGGCAAACAGAGAGAATTCAAGTGAAAATCTGTTGACTACCCAGCAAGAAGTTGTTCACTGTGTGTGTTTGCTCTCCCTCGTCTTCCTTTGCTCCCCAGAGCCCGGCCCCTGCACTTCGTCCAGAGCTGCATATAAGCCTCAGCTGCCCCGTCATCTTCGGGGCTCATATCTCGTGGCGGCCCTGACTGTGCCCGTAGTGAACGTGGACCTCTCTTCATGTCAGCCTGTCTCACGTTAACCCGATGGTCAGTCCAGCTGGAGGAACCCGGAAGCTGGCAGGAAAGGCACTATTTTGTGCCTCCACACTCCCCTGGGTACTCGTTTGGCTAAACAAACATTTCTTTCTGAATAACCAATAAGAAAGCACATTGTGCCCTTGGATGTCAACCCTCCTTTCCCTCCTCCTCTTCCTAAATCAGGCAAAGGCCAGCTCTGCACCTTTCCGAACCGCACTTGGATGGGCCTCTGTCCCCACCCGCCCCCGCTCCCATCTGAACCAAGGGGGGAGCACAAAACTTCAGTGAGGGTCTAGAGGTGTCCTCCTGCATCGCCGCCCCCCCCCCAACACCCCCAGTCCCGCTTCCTTCTTTGTTGCTGCGGGGAGATGATCTCTCTGACCTTGCCTGGTGGGCACCGCAGACTGAGCAGGTCAAGCTCTCCTGACCCTGGGTGAATGTTTAACAGAAACGCCTGCCCGAGCAGAGACTCAGGAGAACCCGAGCTAACCCCAGTCCCCGCCCGCTGCACAGACACTCAGTGGGAGCCTGACTCCTGATCCCCAGACACGACCTCTGCACCCCCAGGGCCTCTCTCTCCAGGGTGGTGGTGGGGGTTCTTCCTGCAACTGGGAGGCACCTGGAGCCCTGGGCAGACTTGCAGCCAGCAGGGTCCCGCCCCTCGCCCCACCCCAGACCAGGCTGGGGCCAGGACCACGAGGAAGGGCAGTGTATCTGGTTCTTCCCTATGACAGAAAACGGGGTGCAGTGGTCACTGGCAGTGAGCCCATGCCAGCTGCCAGCCTGTGGAAAAAATCAGCTAATCCATGAGTCATCCTGTTTGCACCAGAAACGAACGGAGACTTTGTGCCTGTGTTCACAGCCGGGCGGACCCTACAGGCCGGGCCACCGACACTCGCGGAGACGTCCCAGCCCCTTCTGACCGTGGGCGGCTTTGGCACCAGGCTTCTGGGCTCCACTCACAGCGAGTCGTGGGCTCGTCCTGGGTGACTCCCGTGTCCGACAGACCAGCTGCTCGTGGACCGGGGATCGCAGCACATCGTGGCCAGGCCATGGACCGAGAAGGCAGTGACTAAGTTCTGCTGAAGACCCAGAAAGAACATCAGAGTGCTCCACAGGTAGGAAGTGTGGTTTGGGGCAAAACATTCATTTTGATAGTACATATTATATGACAACTTATACTAATAACGTATTTTTCAGTAACATCACACATCCGTGACTACGAGGTCATGACATCAGGGGTCGTAACCATAAGTGTGCAAGGGGTAGGCACCTGTGCCTTAGAGCGTCATTGAGAGTTAAAAGGCATCCCGACACGTGCTACAACGTGCGGGAACCTCAAGGACACGAGCTGCGGGAAGTAAGCGCGTCACCACATGATTCCACTTCCATGTGGGGCCTCCCGTAGCCTCGTTCACAGACATGGAGACAGAAGGCCGTCAGGTCTGGGCGGGCCAGGGAGGGGGCAGGTGCTGTTTAACAGGGACGGGTGTCTGGTGTTGCAGGACAGAAGTGGCTCTGGTGACACCACACAGTGAACCTGCTCGATGTCACTGAACCCACTTACCGCACTTCAAACACTTAAAATAATCAAAAGGTTAAATGTGATGTTTTGTGTATTTTCCCACAAGTTTTAAAAAGCTGTCGGAAGCCTCCAGGACGCTGGCCCGGCTCTCAGGGACTCCAGGCCGCGCGCCCGCTCCCCAAGCTGTGTCCTGGCCCCGTCCCCACCGCCTGTCTTTCCTGCCTTCTCGTTCCTCTTTATTCTTTTTCTTTAGCTCACTTTGCTTCAGGTTAATTCTAGTTTACTTATTGATTTTTTAAATTGCATTTTTCAATCACAGGTTGCCTTCGATATTACTCTGCAGTAGTTTCTGCAGGTGGACAGCCTTCTGCCTCCTCATCCCCACGGCTAGCACTCAGCAGTTTCTAGAACACTGTCACATTTTTATCAGATTTGACACGCTCGATCACTTACAAAGGAAGAAGGAAATCCTTTGTCATCACCCATTATAAACGAGGAAACATGGGTTGTCCAAGGTCAGAGGTGAGGAAACAGCAAAGGCGGCAGACAAGCTCACACCTTCCTTCCATTCGCTTCCCTCGGTTCACGTAACCTCCGGGAACGGAGAGAATCAGAACAATGAATCCTATACCCAGGACCCTTCGGAAAGCAGGGGCGAGTGTTTTCTGGCCTCCACAAAGCCCCTCCGAGGCCCTGCCCCCAGGAACTCGGTGAGTGCTCACCACTGCAGCCGTGATGCACCTCGGTCATCCCGCATCTTCCAGAAAAAAAGACACAAAACTGAGCGTCCGAAGGACCAGTGTCCGACAGTGTACTCGGATGTTGCCTCATATTCACTCTGTCTCTGCACTGCACGTCCAGCCCAATTCCTTTCACTGGGTTTTCCGCAGAAACAGATAAATAAAGCATGCATATTTTTATATCCCATGTGCATCCAACGAAGAAGAGCCTCTCCCTCTGCCTCTCCTGCCCAAAGCAGACAGTTCTAACCGCATTTGCATATACTCTGTCTTCTAAGTGGTCATTTCATTCGTTCTCGTACGGACCCTTCCAATGTCTCCCAGTCTGTTTTTCACTTTAAAGCCACAAGTGGACATGGGACCCGTCAGACTCTGTTGAAAGCCGGGGACAGTGGAGGACAGCGTCCTAGACTTGGGGCCTTGCCCGCTGTGCTCGCTTTAGTGCGTCTCAGACAGGAAACCCAGCCAGGTGTGTCCACCGAGCAGGGTGGGTGCGGGGAGGCTCGGGCTGCTTCCTCGGCACCAGGGAAGCTGTGGAAAGACCGTCCGGATGCCAAAGCCCTCCCCCATCCCAGAAACGCTCCACAGCCTCTCTCGCCTCTGTCCAGGTCAGTCAAGTGGCCTGAAGCGTTGATTTCAGGGATGCCAAGAAGGCCTGAGTCCATCTAATCACCAGGCCTGGAGTTTTCAGAATTTCCCTGACTTCAGCCTGGGCCGCTGTGCCTCAGGGGCTGGAGCGTCGTCCCGCGCACCAGAATGGGGGAGTGTGATGCCCAGTCACGGCACATGCCTGGGTTGCAGGTTGGATCCTCGGTCGGGCCACGTATGGGAGGCAACCAGTTGGTGTTTGTCTCTCACATCAATGTTTCTCTTCCTGTCTCTTTCTCCTTTCCTTTCTGAAATCAGTAAACATTTTTAAAAATTATTATTTATTTATTTTTAGACAGAGGCGAAGGGAGGGAGAAAGAGAGGGAGAGAAATATCAGTGTGTGGTTGTCTCTTGTGCACCCCCTACTGGGGACCTGACCTGCAACCCAGGCCTGTGCCCTGCCTGGGAATCAAACCATTGAAACTTTGGTTCACAGGCCGGCGCTCAGTCCACTGAGCCACACCAGCCAGGGCTCGAGAAACATATTTTTAGTGACACTAACGTTAGCTGAGTTCTGATAATCCACTACCATACTTTTAAAAATTAAACAAAAAATTATCAGCTTCAATAAACATACTTTTAAAAATTAAACAAAAAATTATCCTGACTTCAAAACTGTTCTGGTTTGCCATAAACCATCCAATTATCCTAGATGTTCCAAAATTTCTATTTCTAAATTACACCTAAAAAGAAGCTTCTGACATCTAAACTTAATTTTAAAAGCTCTTTTGGCGGACAATGTGTTCTAATGTTTTATTTTAGGAGACATGGTCACTGAATCCAAGTTTTCCAAAAAGCGGCATCTGCTCTGCTAGCTGTGACCTGCAGTCTCACAGCTGGAGCTTTGTCCCCAGCACGTGACTGGAGATCGGGCCTGTAGCCTTTTGGTCCTGGGGACACTGTTCCCATCGACGGAGCCACCCGGCCCGGGCAGGGCTTCATTCCTTTGTGTCTTAAAATGGCTTCAGGGCTACCAGTGGTCAAGTGTTCTGTGAGGGACATTCTGTTAAGCTTCCCTAAGTCACAATTTAGAGGGAAAGCATTTCGGATTCTTGGCTGAAAGCAGAGCTTTGCCCTGGAGAGAGGAGGCAGGGCATGAGGCTCACAGGGTGTGCCTCCACCCGTTTGTCACTCTTGCACCTTAAAGGGTAAGGGAGATCTGTCTCCTGCCTATCTCAGCCCCCCATCAAGGTCCAGTACCACAGACACACTGTCTCTGTGCGTGTAGTGCATGCCCGTCAGGGCTCCACACAAAAACAGAGTATTATTTTTTCCAGTCCCGGGAGAACCAGTCCCCCAGGTTTGGAGAATGTCCCCCCACCAAGAAGCCATTACCCCACGGAAACACACACAGATGATGGACGTGTTGGGGACACCTGAGACAACCTCCTTACACAGCCCAGCTTTGCTTGGGGTGACAGCTTGCTATCCGCAGCCTGGACAGCTGTCCCCAGACTGCAGGGGCAGAACCGAGCCCCGTACCATCTGTCCCCAGCTCCCATGTCCCTCACGCCCAGCCCGACGGTTCCTAGGTTCTCAGGCTCCCACAGGACACGTGTGGTTCTGGTGGGTACGTGGGCAGGGTCACGTGCCCCCGAGGGAATCAGGTGTAGTCCCCAGGCCTGTACTTCCCACCCGGTGGCGGGGGGGGGAGAGGGGAGGTCTAGGGAAGGGAATACGCGGGGCCGCCCTCCCCGGGGGCGGGTGGGGGGCACTGAGACACAGGCTAGAAAAGTCATCAGAAAGGGTCCCTCCCACTCAGTGCCGTCTGTTTTCAGGGAATATTAGTTGCTGCCTCGGTGGCTGAGATTTACCACCTGTTCAGTTTTAAAAGAGCCCGAAGACAAAAGGTACGAGAAAACAAGCAGAGGAATTAGCAACACACGGCAATGCAGCCAAGACCCCGGGCGCAGAGCTGGCCCGCCGTGCAAATCCAGACACAGGCAAGGGACGGCGATCACACGGCGAGGGCGGTCCGGTCCAGGAGACAAGACGGGCTTCTACAAATACAAGCAGCAAAATATCTGTCTGAGCGGGTGAGCTCACCGCACACGGCCCACGGGAGGGTCTCTGTCGGCTCCTGAACTGAGGCCAGGACAGGAACAGAGTCGAGAGCAGCATCCAGGCTGCTGGCCCACAGGGTCCGCGTTCCCATAAGCCATTTAATTCTTAATTAGATGCAGCTGAAGTCGTTAAGGCTTGATACCATCGATCTGGACTGTGGCCTGCGTTTTCGTGACATGCTGGCCCCTACCCTTCCCGCCCACCTCCACCCACAGCAACAAGCTGGCTAGTGGCTTCCTCACACTGAGCACATGGGGCCGAAACAGGAGGGGACGGACGGCTGTGAGTCGGACGCAGGCCTGGAGGAGGGGAAAGGCTGAGCAAACCCCCGGCCCCTGCTCCTCGGGGCTGCTTTCTCTGGATCCTTGCTGTTCCTGTGTCTCTGCAGGTGTGGGAGGGACGCTGGTCCCCGCAGAGAAATGCAGTCGCCCCCGTGTGCTGAGGAAAGTCCTAGGCGTTGGGGATGTGCTCCCGAGCAGATGGGGTCCCGCCCCAGGGAGCTTGCCCTTGGAGCGAAGCGGGGGCACTTGGTTGCTGGAGACAGATGACATGAATGACGATTACACAAGATAAGTTCACATGCTGACAGGTGCAACAAAACAGGCAGATGGACAAAAACTGGAGGGGTTATTTAGCTCAGGAGTTAAGGCAGGCCTGTCTGAGCAGGTGCTGCCTCCTGGAAGGTGAGGAGGCAGCCGCGTAGCAGGGAGAGTGGGCTGCGAAGAGAGAACACGGAGTGGAAAGCCACCGAGTAGGGAGAGCACACGGCGCGCTCGGAGGCCAGGGGGGCAGTGCCCCTGGGACCAGAGTGGCGGGGGCAGCAGAAAGGGGTTTGGATTCTGGAGCGTTTGTGAGGGAAGAAAGCTCTCGAACAGCTGCCATTGCAGACAGGCCTGGCCGCGGTGGAAAGAACGGGCCAGGCCCGAGGGGCAAGAATGAAGACAGGAGACCAGGTGGGGGTGACCCAAGGAAGGCGGAGGGCAGTGGTGCAGCTACAGGCTGGGAAGCTGCGGTGAAAGGGGAGGCAGGTTCGCTGTGAGAGGTAGGAGAAGGCGCACAGTGAGGGGGACTCAGGGGGTTTCCTCCGGAGCCACAGGGCACGCATGGTTCGTTTCGGAAGATTGAGCCGGTCCACACGTGGACGGCTCGCGGGAGTGAGGAGCCGAGCTTTGTGTTTCAGACGTGTCCACTTGGGGATGCCCACGCCTTTTCTCTCTCAGACGCCACCAGCACCTGGAGACATTTGTGCCTCAGCGTCCTCATCGGTGAAGTGCCAGAGCGCCTGCTGCCCCGTGGGGTTGACGTGGAGACTGAGCAGGCTGGTTTGCAGAAAGCGGTGAAAGCAGTCCCAGGAGCAGGGGGAGCAGTGATATGAGTGTTTGGTGTTAACACGAAGGTGATTTTTCTTTTTGATTGCAAATGATGAGGAGGAGGAGAGAGAGAAATTGAAAATTTGGGAGAGAAAGGGAAGAAGCAAGTGAAGACCTGCAGGGACCAGGGCTGACACCCAGAGTGCAGGTGGAGGGTGGGCCCAGGTGGGATCGGGTGCCACTGCTGCCCCCGCCGAGGTCAGAAGGCCAGCCCCAGGGGGACCCATGTGGGGGGTGAGGGGTGGCGCAAGGACACAGTCCTCTGACGACATCATGACGTCTAAGGCCAGGTCATTCTCTGGCGTGGAGTGCAGGAAGGTTCTGGGGACCTGACTGGAGCTCAGGTGTGGGAGACTGCCTTCTCCAACGGCGGGAGGCACAGTCTCCCCGTCTCGGACCTCGCCACCACACGAGGTTGGCCCCAGGGCTTTCTTCCCAGGCGAGAGCATCTTTGCCCCGTGACTGCTGCGTGCCTGACGTTGGGCTGCATGCTTGGCGAGGGCACTGTGTGCTGAATGAAGAGAAAGGGTTAAGAATACAGGAGATAATTTGAAGTCGAATATAATTCAATTGGAGCCAAAGACCGTACCACAGAAAATCACACTTCTGAGGGAGTGGAATTTGGGGTGCACCGGGACAGTGAAGAGCGGCCGGGTAGTAGAATTTGGGGTGCACCGGGTAGTGGAGGCGGAGTCTGAGCTAAGGGCTCAGCGTCGCAGGGCAGGTGATAGGAACTCAACCCTCACCAACTCAGAGGCCACTGTTCCCGGGGTCCTTGACCTTCACGCCCATGTCCGCCAAGGCGGCCGTGTGGGGCCGCTCTGACTCGCCTGTTCCGCCCGGTGTGGGCCCACCCGGGCCATCAGCAGAAACACACACATCTGTTCCGGAAGGGACGGGTACTGTCTTCTCAAACAACAGAGAGGGTTTTCCCCGTCGTAACGGGCTCTCCTGTCCCTGACATCGTGTGGGGAAGAGCGTTTGGGAAACATTCTGGCCGGAAGATGACTGGAAAGGTCCTGTGGAAATCCAGCCCCCTCTCTCCCCTGGCAGCGCGGGCCTCATTCTTCTTGTCCCTTGCGCAACAGAGGTCTGTTCTGTTATCGGTAATTATCAGCCCGTCCAGCGCCGAGGCCTGGCTTCCTCGGGACCCTCCCCAGCAGAGGGCCGTGGGAGACTCTCGCAGGCCCAGGACAGGCCGGCGAAGGGGCCACTGGAGAGGCCTGTGGCTGAACCCGAGGTGCATTCCAAGCAGAGCGGCCAAGACTTGCTCTGTGTTGGCAAAGTTGTTTTTTAAACTGGAATTGCTGGTGAGGCTGCTTCCCTAAAAGGCAGTTCCAAGCCTGTCTGCCTCTGGCCCTTCCCTGGAGCTCTGGCTCTCTGCCAGCGGGTGGCTGCCGAGGCTCCGCCAGACTCCCCGAGAGGTCGGGGTCTCCCGGCCCACCCTCCCATCTCCGTCTCTTAGCTCTGCACTCAGCTACCCTGAGCCCATCCAGGGTCAAAGGGAATATTTGGAGGCATTTTCAATAATGCTCCACATTTTGAAATGCCCATGCGGCCCAGTCTGTGGCATAGCCTGAACCCACAGGCTCGGCTGGTGCAGGGGTCTCCTGGGGTCACCTCTCAAAGGGCACACGCCTGGTCTAGGCCACTTCAGAGCAGTCCTGTGGTGCAGTCTCATCTCAGGATGTGCTCCGGAGCGAGATGAATGTGGCCAACTTCCCTGCCCCCTCCCCGTGGTGGTGGTCCAGCAGGTATAGGCCATCCGAGCCCACAGGAGCAACGGCTTTGCCCGACCCTCGGAAAAGGGACTTGTGACACAGAAGAGGAGGGATCAGGGAGGCGCGGCTGTTCCCAAGGCCCCCGGAGGCTTCCCTGGGTGCTATGCACCAGGAGTAAGGATGCGGCCCCGGCTTCAGACACACAAACGCGCCCTGCCGACTCCCCCTCTCCAGGCCGCCGTCCTGGCCTCCTGGGCCAGGGCCCGCAAGGTGAGTCCTCCCTGTGGCCTCTCTGACTCCTGGGTTGAGGGCGGTCACAGGAAACAGGAGAGGCTTTGAAAATCCCCAGAAAAATGAAGCAATGGAGTACTTGGGACACGACAGAGGACAGACAGGCCCACAGAAGGCTGCGTCCTCCGACAAACAGGATGTGGGGGTTTGAGGAAGGAGGGGAGTGAGGGGAGTCGGAGGAGAGAACTGGGCACCAGGGGCCAGTGAGAAACAGCAGTGAGTTCCTCGTGGGGGTGGCCGGGTTCCTGTTACGGGAGGCGGCCAGACAGACCTCTGTGTGCCTTTGACGGACAGAACTCAACCCCCTGGAAAAAGAGTGGGTTCCAAGAGGGTCAAAGGGATTGCTCCAGGCACCCCATGATTCCCAAGCTCACCCCAGGTGAACCTGGGCAAGGGCAGGTCACCGCTGTGCTTGCCTCTTCCCGCTGTGCCCTGGCTCCCCCGAGGTCTTTGTCTGCCGTCTGCTTCGCGGACTCGTGGATGCAGCAACAGGTGGTGAAAGTTGAGAGAGCTACATTTGTTGGATGTCCCCAGGTCCTGGAGAAAAAAGACTTTTGTTTATTTATTCTCACGAGCTTTTCTGTGTGTTATGACACCTTCTCTTCAAAGAAATCAACATGAGAGGTGACTAGACCTCTACACAGAGCCCGAGGGCGGGGGACGTGGGTGAGATTTCGGGAGAAGGTGAGACCTTTGTATGCGCTGTCAGCACCGGGTTTACGGGTTTACGGGTTTATGCAACGTTCTTGCTCCTCACTCGCTATGCCACCGAGCAGCCCTCTGGGTCTGCGACCCTCTGGTCGGAAGCTCTCCTGCCTGCCGCCTGACCCCACCTGCAGTCCAGTCAGGGAGGGCGGGTGTCACCTTCAGCAAGATGGCCATCAGCACAGGTTTCGGGGGCCACGACTCTGTCTCCATCCTCAGATTCACCTGACCTTCGGCTCTTCCATTCTTGTGAGGGCCGCTGGGCGGAACAGACAAGGACCCCACGTCGCCGGCCCGTGGGCAGAGCACGGCTAAGTCTCTGTTTCTATCGGCCCCTTGGCATTGCAGCTTTGCTCGTAGGTACCAGGATGACCCACGAGAGTGAGTGATTGTGACCGACCGCGAGGCTGTAGAAAAGAGCGTAAAACAACTTCGAGGTTGGTTCAGCTTATTGTCCAGAGAAGGAAATGATGGCCGAGGGAAGTCATCAACGCCAGGCTGACTTTCTCACGGGGCGTGGGTGACATTCACAAGCAGTGGAGGCTGGGAAATGGGTGTCTTGTGAGAAAACTCTGCCGCTTTGGAAACAACCCACGGAACACTGCTCGCACTTCACGGTTGTCCGCTGTCCTCACACACGTCAGCCGGCGGTGTGATACCCGGCCCGATGTGTGTTTGCAGGCAGTGCTGTCTCTCAGTGGCTGTCCTGAGTCACTTTCAACCCCTTGTTGTCCCTGAGAGGAAGTGAAGGTGGAAGTGTCCTTAGAAATCAAGCCCCAGAGAAGTGAAAATGTCTGGCTTCAGATGATTCTCCTCAATGTTTCTCTGCAACTTTCCTGGAAGTCCCACCACGCACTGGCAAAGCCTCCGTGCACCCCTCCGTCAACCGAAACACCAGGAAGACAAGACAAGCATAGCCACGTCTTTATTTCTCAACTCTCCACTGTATTTTATTCAAATAAATCTTACCGTAGACTTATCTCTAATAAAGAGATTATACAGCAGGGGTGTTGTGGGTCTGGTAACACTCTGACCAGAGCATCCACGTCCAGGGCCTGCGGCAGAACCAAGGCCTCAGAGACCAGCCGGGGGGGATGGAGGGGAGAGAGTCTGGAGAAGGGAACGGGGAGAAAGGTGACAAGGGGGAGGCTGGCAGGACCCATCGCCCCAGAGCAGCACCAGCACAGATTAGAGAAACGGGGCCACCACAGGCCAAGAGCGTGTGGCCTAGTACCCACCAGGCTGGCCCCAGGGCTCTGGTCCTGCAGTGCTTGTGGTCATCCTTTGCCCCCTACACCCACAGACCCTTAGGCCTCCGGAGTTCTGCAGGCCCCCAGCTGCTTCCCTCCTGGGGGTGGGGAGGGCGGGAGGCAGTGAGGAGAAGAGGGCGAGAGCTGGCCCTCTGGCTGAAGGAGAACACCCCCAACCCCCACCCCCGCTGCAAGGCCCGGCCTTGGCTGCTCTTCCCTGCCCCCGATCCCGCCCTCCCCCACGCTTGGGGCAGTACTCTCAGGGTCACATGGTCAGACCTTTGCTCAGCTGCCTCATGGGGAGACAATGTGGGGGGCACCCATTCGGTTCTCACCATCTGCTTCGAGGCCAAGCAGTCGTTATTGGTAGACTAAATGCCCATCAAAGCACTCTCCCCGACCCTGACCCTGACCCTGACCCTCCTTCTCCAACAGGCAGCCACCCACCCTGCTCCTGCCCTGTTCACACAGACACTAGCCTCTCCCCCGCGTGCACACACGCAGCTGTGGCCCTTTTCACGTGACTCCAGGTTTCTGCTCCTGCCCTCAGCGCCCGAGCTTCGGAGCAAACTCACTGCCCATCTGACCGGGCCCTGCTGTGACCGGACTCCAGTGGGTTTTACAGGCCAGCCCTGCCTCCCCTGCAGGAAGCTCTAGCCTCAGCCTCCCCACAAAACCGCCTGCAGCTCCACTCTCTCCACGTGGCCTGCCAGTCGCCGCGGCAGCTGACGTGGGTGAGGCCCTGGCCGTGCCCCGGCTGCACCGGCTTGATGGACGGCTCGAGTGGTCAACAGGAAACGTGGTCTGACAAAGTATGTCCGTCGCTCTTTTTAGCGAAGAGACCACATCTTAAGTATTCACAGACATTTTCACGTAAGGTGTGGTCGGCCGTCCCCCGGGGTTGGCCTCTCCCTTGCTGAGGCCCCCGCTGTGGGGGTGGCAGCCATCAGAGCTGTGATTTGTGGTGTGTTGTTTAAAAACTACTCCCGTTATTCTCCAGGTTCCACTCTGCCAGCTCCAACAAGGCTTTAAACACACGGGAACACGAAGATGACGAACAAGCACACAATACAGAGGACAACGCGCACTCCTGGGCTCACGCGCTGGCGTTGTGTCGTGCAGGCCCGGGCGGCTGCGGTGGCTTTGGGGCCACATCCTGTTTTTGTGTGGCCCGTCAGCTAAGGACAGCGTTTTGGTTTTTTTAGGTGGTTGAAAAAATCAAAAGCAGAATGAAATTTTATGACGTGTGAAATTATATGGAATACGGGTGTCGGTGTCCATAAATAAAGTTTTATTGGCACACGCCCACGCCCATTTGTTTACCTGCCCTGTGGACATTTCCTCTCAGGAGGTGAGTTATTGCGACAGAACACACGGCCGGCCAGGCCTGAGACGTTTTTCATCGGGGCTCTCACCAGAGACGTTTGCTAACTCCTGCTCGAGGGCACTGCCCCTCAGGCCTCGGAGCCTCTGGGAAAGGGCTAAACCTTCTTCATCTTGCCACTGGGGTCAGGTTTTTCCATAACTTGGCTGTCGTGGGTTAGTGCTGCCAGCAGCCCCGAGGGGCACGTGTCTCCGAGATCCGTTTGTTGATATGTGTTGAGGACTTTAGCATCTGTGTTCATCAGGGATGTTGGCCCGTAATTTTCTTTCTTTGCAGTGTCTTTACCTGGATTTTGTACTCTGTCCCAGGAGCATTAGGAGGAAGCAGCGTAAGGCACAGTGGAATAAGGTGATTAGTACTTATCAAGTGTCACTCTCGTCCAGACACAGACACGGACACACGAGATGTGGGGGACGCACACGGTGGACAAATATTCAGCCTTAGACACGGAGGAAACCGTGCTGTGTGAGTAAACCTTGAAAACTCTGCGGAGTGAAGTGCGCCAGCACATGAGGACACACACTGTGCGAGTCTGCCTCTGTGAGGGGCCTAGAATAGGCAGAGTCACAGAGAGAGGGGTGATTCCGGGGGTGGGGGGGGGGGCAGAAGGGCAGGTGTGCTTGTTTTCAGTGGGTGCAGAGCTGCAGTCGGGGACGGTGGGAAAGTTCCGGACCGGATGGTGGGGTGGCTGCCCAGCACGACAAGTGTCCTCGGTGATCCCGAGTTGTTTGCTCAAACACGGTTTACATGGTCTCCAAGGATCCTGAGAGTCGAAATGATCTTGAGGGGAAAAGCACTTCCCAATTTCAAACGATATTACAAACATGTTTTCCTGTTAGTTCATTTCCGAGATTAATTTCCACCATGGCAGCAGTGGAAACAGTCTTTGAAGGGGAAAGAAGGGACAAGGGAGAAGGAAAGGGGGACTTGAAGAGGGAAGTGGTCCTGGAGGGGGTGGGAGGGGAGGGGTTGGCACAGGGACCCTGCAGGGTTTTTCTAGAGCAAATAAAAAAGACAAGGGGAGACTATGGATTTACTTAAAAACTGAGTCTTCCGCCCTGGCTGGTGTGGCTCAGTGGACTGAGCGCCGGCCTGAGAACCACAGGGGTGCCAATTCGATCCCCAGTCAGGACACAGGCCTGGGTTTCGGGCCAGGTCCCCAGTGAGGGGCGTGTGAGGGGCGACCACACATGGATGTTTCTCTCCCTCCCTCCCCCTCTCTAAAAATAAATAAATAAATACATCTTTAAAAAAAAAGTGAACCCACTCTTGCTGGCAGCGCTCCACCTGCCTCAACACGCCCGCTCCTTGCCTTCCCTCAGCCCCACACCCTGCCTCTGGGGGGAGACGGTCCCTGCCGGCCACAGTCCAGTCAGCAGGGCCGAGCAAGTCTCTCCCTCCCCGGGAGGGATCGGGTGGCAGCCCCAGTGGCTGCGCTCCAGAGAGGAGACAGGGCAACCAGGTGCCATTGACTCCGACCCCAAGGCCCGTCAGTCCATCAGGAGACACCTGCTTCAACAGGGTTGAGACTCAGAGACAACGTCCCTGTCGTCATGGTTCAAGGGTTCCCATCCCCCGCCCCAGAATGCACCTCTCCACCGCCCGACCAAACAGGAGGCCGGCCCCTCCTCCCAGAAGCCCTCCCTCACGGCTCAGCTGAGGGCACGCCCTCCATAAATCTGTTTCAAACAGATCGACCCCCGTTTAAACCACTGTGCGCAGGCCTAACAAAGTGGCCGAGAGAAACCACCTGCTGGCCACCTACGGCCCATGGCCAGTGTGTGACCCTGGACGAGTGGCCCAGCTGGGAATGGGGGCAGCCTCTGTGTTGCTCTCCTCCGAGTTCCCTGGTTTCTTCGCCTTGAGCTCTGTCTCAGAGGGTGGCCTAGGGCGCGGCAGCTGCCAGGGCTCCTGCCCAGACGCAGAAGGCAGCGATGACTCACTCGGTGTGCAGCTCCCGGACCAAACATGTAAGCTCTCTTTCAGTGAGCTAATGCTGCCCACTTAGGACTTGGACCCGGAACCTTCAGGGGCTGTGGGATACACAAGCAGACTCCAAGTTCGCCAGGGCACATAGCTCTTCATCTGGACCGTGGAGGCTGCTGGCTAGACAGGTAGGCATTTCAGTCAAGGGCAGGGGCAGGTGACCAGGGTTTTCTGAGCACCCAGCTTAGGAAGCCCACTCCATAGGGAGACCCCACCAAAGGGCTCATATCCCCCATTTTCTACCTGTCTTGGCTCCAAACGCCATCTGAGACCACCTTCTGCTTCACACGAACACATTGCCAGACAGTCCCCCTGCCGTTGTGACCCACACCGACCTCCCTGAGTCGCCCTGTGTGGCCCTGTGCTCTGCCAGACTCTGTCCCCTCTCTAGGATGGGCAGGCGCATGCTTGCCTCCTCCTGGTGTCCCTGCTCTTCCCGCCCTGGCATCTGTCCCACCTGCCGCCTGCGGCAGAACAAGGAGCAGAGGGGAGAGGACATCCACGTTCTCCACTGACAGAGTTCTGGTCCCAAACGGGTGGAGGAACAAACTGACCAAACTACTATTTTTTTATAATTTCTTTTTTCCTAGCCCTCACCGAGAACTCAGTGGGTTGAAAGGAAGGAGAGGGGCCGACTCCTGGCTGGGTGGGAATGTAAAGGGTGATGAGGTTCCCATGGATGCGCCTCTGTTTCTTCCTGCCCTTGGGCTCCGCTGTGTCCAACAGGGACAGAATCCAGAGACGCCAGGTGCAGACCTGCTCCCCTCCCACCTGGCAGCTGGTCCTCGCCCTGTCTCCGCCTGACCTAAGACGTCATCATCGGAAAGTTCCTATCAAGCGTCTGCCTGCTGGTCATAGGCAAAGAGTGGCTTCCGCAACCAAGCAGTGAGTGCCCCAGGCCCCCTGGCTTTGCAGTGCCCTGGGGTGGCTCTAATTGCCCCCTAGTTAGGTGAGGGTTGGGGTGGAACGGGCAAAGGAACAGGAGACATGTGGATAAATCCAAATATCTAAATGTATTAAAATTCACACTGATTTAAAAATAAATATGCACCACAGGCATGTTTAGGAAAATGGAGAGGGGCTGAGTGTGAGGAGAAAGAACCACTAAGTGGCACAAAGACAGGCTGAAACCGCTCCAAACAGGCTGTGCCTTTCGTTCCATTTCAAAGCCTTGCGCCAAGCGAAGAGGGTAGCCGCGCTGGAGAGGGGCCGACCCCAGGAAACTGGGCTGAGGAAGGAAGACAGATGACGGCTTCCGAGCGGGTTTCCAGGGAACGGGGAGTGCAGCGAGAGTGGGCACCGAGGAAGCCCGTCACCACCCGGTGTCGAGATCCAACTAACTGGGAACTGTGGCCCCTCAGTAACTCGACGGTGTCTCATGTAGACAGTTCTCGTGCTTGAGGGAGAACGCGGGGGAGGGGCACAGGTGGTGTGTGTGTGTGTGTGTGTGTATGTGTGTGTGTGTGTGAGAGAGAGAGAGAGAGAGAGAGAGAGAGAGAGAGAGAACACGCTGTGGGTCGTCCACCAGGGCTTTCACCTGAAGGTCCCAGGGGAGGATCCAATAGACTATTCATAAGCTTCCCAGGTATGTCCTTTCAGAGTCCTGGTCTCCACTGATTGGTCAGCACCAGGGACCAGGGCAGGGGTCATTCATCATCGCAGCTGGTCCTGAGAGCGGCCAGGGTCTCTCTCTGCCTGGCTTTGCTTCTTTTCTGGACCTGGAGCTAAAACACGATGGAGGCCTCGATGCCATCTCTAGTTTGACCAAAATCTGTCTCTGTGGTCAGCACACCAAAGGCTTCATCCCTCAGATGACCTGGTGCCGGTCAGAACCTCCTGGTCTCGAGCGCTTAACGCTTCAGGAAGAGTTGTGATAGGGCCTGAGTGGGGTCATGCGGGGGGGCTGTTGTTCCCTGGCCTGTTTGCTCCTCTTCTAAGGGGGTCTCAGCCATGTGACCAGCGATGTGAAAGGTCAGGCAGTCTAAACCTCATGTAGCACACGCCAGAGAGGAAAGGTCACCCTGAGGCTGAGGTCCTCACCTATGCTAGTTTTCCCGGTTTTCCCACGACTGGGCCCCTGGAGCATCCGGCCTGGTGGCCTTCCATGCCTGGCCCGTGGTTCCTGTCCGCCTGCTTGCTCTCACTGTCCCTTCACTGGGCCTTCCCCACACACAGCCAGCAAACAGGCGGGTGCCCGATCTGAGTCTCCATCCAACTGGTTAATTCCGCCAGCCCCACGGTCATCACACAGAGACCTGAACCTCTTCAGCAGCTCTTCCGCACAGGCAGCTGGCTGAGCCCATGCCTTGGACTTCCCTGAAATCTCTGGAAGGTGCACGAACCCCACACAAGCAGTGGCCGGCCTCAGTCTGCAGCTCAGCCTCTTCCAGAGCCCCAGGCCCAGCACAGGCAGCCGCCAGCCACAGAGCAGTGTGTGGCCCTGACCAGGTGGCCCCAGGCTGGTCACAGGCAGTAGCTGACCCTGGCCTGCCAAGGCTACTCTACCCAGCAAGGCTATCACTTAAAATCAAAACAACGACAAAGAGCTTCCCAAGTAAGAAAAAGCTACAGGAGCTCATCACCCTCAAACCAGTATTACAAGAAATGTTAGAAGGACTATTTTAGGAAGGGGGAAAAAGATTTCCAAAAATATGAATAATAAAATGACAATAACTACATACCTATCAATAATTACTTTAGATGTAAATGGATTAAATGCTCCAATCAAAAGACATAGGGGGGCTGAGTGGATAAGAAAACAAGACCCTCACACACGCCGCCTACAAGACCCACTTCAGACGGAAAGGCACGTGCAGATGAAAGTAAAGGGATGGAAACAGATAGTTCACGCAAATGGGAATGGAAAAGAATCTGGAGTAGCAATATTTACGCCAGACAAAGGCCGTGACAAGAGACAAAGCGGGACATGTCATACACAACAGCCACGCCGTGGAAGCATCCTAAGTGCGGCAGATACACAAAGGGGTGTGACTCAGCCACCACAGGGAATGGAATCTCACCCTCTGCAGCAGCACCAATGGACCTGGAGGGCCTTGTGCTCAGTGAAAGAAGTGAGACAGAGACAGACAAACACCATGTGATTTCATTCACATGTCGAATCTAAAAGACAAAATAAATGAGCAAACGAAACAGAAACAGACTCATGGACACAGAGAACAGGCGGCGGGTGCCCAGAGGGGAGGGAGGTTGGGAGCAGGCTGGTGGAGAAGACGAAGGGATTACAAAGTGCAACGCGGCAGCTCCAGAACAGTCCAGGGCACACAGCCAGCAACACTGTCGTAACTCCGTGTGGGGCCAGGTGGGTGTGAGGCTTCTTGGGGGTCGTTTCCTAAGTGATCTAAATGTCTAACCCTGCACCTGAGACTAGTATAATATCGAATGCCAATTGCATTTGAAGCTTTTTAACTTTTTAAAAATTATGTTTCTGGGAGAGGCTGAAGCTGCGATCACATCAGGTAGTAAATCCAGGTTTGGGGTCACAGGCTTTCAGTGCGAGTGATGTCAGGATGGGCTGCGGTTTTCTCCCTGACAACCGGGGTCCTCCCTGCAAGACCCCTGGTGCACACACCCTACCACTGCCCCGAGCACACTCCCAGGCTGCTCGGTGGGGGGTCGGCGATGCTGGAACATTCTTGGACTGAGCAGAGACCCGACTTCCTTAGCCCTCGGCCCCAGCGATCCCACCCCTGCCTGTGAGTGGCAGAACAAGCCACGTGCTTCTCTCACCTGATAGCTTGTCACATATTTGACGGCGGCAGTCATGACCTTCTGACATCTCCCAGCTACACACGCCGGCTGCTGCGGCTCTTCATCCCGTGGGGCAGAGCCCAGGCCCCTACCCGTGCGCGGTGGGCGGGCTCCAGTCCCTCACGATCCTCCCACGCCATTGTACCCTGCAGCACATGCGGCACTTCAGAAACGACCTGGCTGGCACCACACTCCTGGCCAGTCACTCCCTGCGGTACCAGATCACCCTCTGCCCCTCAATGTGGCCCCTGAGGCTGCACTGGCAGGTCGGCAGCTGCTTCCCACTCGGGGCTTTCACTGGACCCACAGTTGACTTCACTCCTCACATTCCCTTTCACATGAACTTCAGCCAAGTCAGGCCTGTGTTGCACAACCAGCTTTCCCACCGGAAGTGGGGCCAGCAGGGCTTTGAGCGCTGAATCTCTCCACGCTGGTTGCAGCCTCTCATGTCAGGCAGGCCGGTGGCAATGCTCACCCCTCGTCTCCAACTGAGTCGTAGATTTCAGTCTATTCCATGAGCTGTCTTTCCTAGCTTTGTGTCATCTGCAAATTTAATTCAGTGCGACCTTGGACTAGACAATTAACCTCTTTTAGGCCTCAGTTTCCTTACCATTTGTACAAAATGAGGGGCAGGGAGTGACTTCCTGGTTCTTAGGAAATGTCCTAGATCTTGTACCCACTCAAATGGCCCCCTGGTGAGAGAATGGGAAGGGGAAAAAGAGACAAAGGGGGTACTTTGCTCAGGTAACCTGTGGTGGTCACTTCCATGTGTCAACCTGACTGCCAGTGAAATACCGTTTGTGGTGGGGCTGCGGGGCGTGTCCATATGGAATTAGCACTTGAACCAGGGACCGAGGACAGGGCTCTGCTCTCTCGAGTGTGGACAGGCGTCATCCAACAGCTGGAGCCCCAAAGAACAATCTCTCTCTCTCTCTCTCTCTCTCTCTCTCTCTCTCTCTCCTCAAGCTGGGATGCCTGTCTTCTCCCCTGCTCAGACCAGGGTGACACTGCTTCTCAGGCCTGCAGACTCGGACTGAGTTACATGGTGGGCTCCCCTGGTCAGCAGCTCACAGCTGTGGCCGAGCTGAGCAAGGGGGCCCGGACCCACCGCACAATTCAAGACCAAATTCTGAGGTGTCGCCTTTTGCAGGGATAGTTTATCATTGTGCTGCCCGACAAGGAGGCAAAGCTCAAACCTGTCTGCTCAAAGGCTTGAAATAAAGGGTATTTTATTTAAATCCTCACTGAATGACATGTTTTCACTGATTTTAGACAGAGAGGAAGGGCGAGAGAGAGAGACAGACAGAGACAGAGACAGAAGCATCAATCGGTTGTCCCCCGGCCGGGGAAGGAAGCCACAGCCGAGGCATGTGCCCCGGCCTGAATGGGCTGGGAGCTCCTCGGGGCCTGGAAGAACGCTCCAGCCCACCGAGCCACGCGGCCTGAGACGAGTGTTAAGAGGGGAGGGCGAGAAGTTACACATAATCAAAAATTCCAGGTGAGGAGGGTCTGATTGATGGCTCTGGTACTTCGCCCGTTCAGGGAAGGAATGTGGAGAGCAAGCGAAAGCACAAGGGAATTCCAGTTACGGTGCGGGATGTGCTGGTGGACACCACGCTTCCTTGTGTTTGCTTTTCTTTCACGAGGCCACAGGTTCAGTCACTGCTCACTTCGGACGCGGGTCCACGGGCTCCGCATCTTCACAGGCTCGTCCCCCGTCGTGTGAACTTCGGTTCTGCTGGGCTCTCCGGGCCGCGTTGCAGTGGCTCAATGGCCGACCTCACAGGTTCAGGTTGGCTGGACCCGGTCCAGGGGACGCTGGCAGTCACAGCTGGCGGTCACACGTGGCTCTGTGGAAGGGCCGGGAATGGCCTCCTACTGTGTTCTGCAAGATACTTAGAAAAACCTGTCACCAAGAGAAAGAAACGTGATTGGTGTCTGGTTGGTGTCCCATTCCACGGGTGGCAGATCATGGGACTGCTCGGCCTCCGGGACTGCGGGAGCCGATTCCTACAATAAATAGATAAGTGGACTTATTTGTTTATTTTTCTGGGGGGCCCTAATACAGGGTGGGGCAAACATAGGTTTGCGGCTGTTCACATGGAAAATAATTGCACAATAATAATACAAGAGTAAACTGTGTGTTGTGCGTGCTCACAACCGCAAAGCTGCTTTTTCTCCGCCCTGTTCTTAAATGTTCTGCGTTCAAATACGTGGGTTTCAACTTTGAACCTCAGGCATTGCCTCATGGAAGTTAAACTCTGAAAACGACATGGTAGATACCTTCGCCATAAACAGACATTCTACTTCTGCATAGCTCTAGTCTCCGGGGGGGAAGGCTGCAAAAACGTGTAAGTATTTTGTCAATTGAATTGCAATGAGTTCAGTTCCATGATTCCGCATGTTATCTAAAACTAGAATATTCCCCTTCTACTCCCTGTGTGAGGTCAGCGCTGCATACTGTGCTTCTGTTCAGAGGTTCACGCTAACAGAGCTCAGTAAGAGCACTTACGGAAGATCTGTTACCCGAGTGTGCCCACACCTGTTGATTTGCAACAACCTTCAGTCCTACAGTCGGGAGCAGAAGCCTGTCAGCCAGGTCTGGACTCACGAGGCGCACTTCACTTCTTCAATGAGGGACAACAGGTGTGTAGAAGGCGAGAAGACGCTCCAGGGCCCGAGCTGCACCCACCGCCACCCTCTGCTGCACGTCCTCCCTGCTCTCACTTCTCCCAAGAAGACGGGACACACACCTTGGTGCCCACTGCTGATGTCACAGCGACCCTACCCCAACCTCTGAAAGGCCTATCACTCCACGTGCTTTTCCTCCAAAGTCCTCACCGCCCAAGCCCCACCCTCCGTGACAAGGTCATTAAATTTACCCAATCGTCCTGTCAATGCTAAACAGCGAAATGAAGGGCAGAGGTCAGAGGGAGATCAAGGGCAGCTTTGCTATGTGACAGGGTGGAGCCTCAGCCACCTGGGTCAGTGGAGCATCAGTGCCCGGGTGCAGCGTCCCTGACGTACTCACCCCTCCCCTCCCTGAAGCCTAGTGTTGATCACTTCTGCTTTATAATGCTTTTCAGAATGATAAAGAGATAGCGAGCGTTTCTGCATGAAACAAAACCCACAAAGAACGAACTCTAATTTCCCAAGGGGAAATGAGAAACTATGGTACATTCAAATGATGAAATATTGTGTAGCATCTACAATAACATCGTTAGCCCTTCCTGGAAGCTCAGTGGGTTTGAACATCGTCCTGATGTGCCAAGGCTGCGGGTTTGACCTCCACCAGGGCACATACGAGGAGCGACCAGTGACTGCATCCTTGAGTGGGACAACACAGCACCGTTTCCTTCCCTCTCTCCCCCTCTTCATCTCTCTCTCTAAAAGTCAATAAATTAAAAAGAATTTTTAAATAAAACAATGTTTTTAAAGAACCTCAAGAGCCAGTGGAAACAGATAGCATCAGTACACAAGAGGTACGAGAAAGGATCAGCGACTCTGGACATTCTGGGACGTTTTCACTGATGTCCATTTGGGCGGTCCCCAGATGGCCACCAGCTTCCTGCTCTCACGTCAAGCTGGATGGAGTGGCAATTCCAGCCTGACCACTTGGCTGCCCAGCCTTATCCAATAAGCAAGTAACTTAACCCTTTGTGTCCCTCTGCTCTGAATTTATAAACCAGTGATCCAAAAACCTCAAGGCTGACAGGGGGGTTACACGAAATAACCCAGAGCTCAGTAAAAATGTATCCTTTCCTTTTCCTGGAGCCGGAACAGCACCTTGCAGACCTGCGGGGAGGGGAGCAGGCTGGACTGAGTCGCTTTAGGGAGGAAGCCCCACCTGTCCTGCAGATCCACGTGCTAATAGCTATGGAAATGAGAAGGGCACTAGTTAAAGGGGGAGATGATGACAAGGTTAGGGCGACAACAGCGGAGAGAAGCAAAGGTCAGCCCTCTTCAAAGTTGCTGGCGGGAGTCAGAGGCCTGATCCTGCTGAGGCCAGTGACCCTCGAAGGCCAGACACCCTCTCAGCTTTCTTCTGCTCTGACCTTCACGCCCTGGTCACAATAAGCACGTGGTGGGGATTCACCCAAACCCGCCTGTCTTCCATCCGACTTCCTCCAGCGACTCTGGATTCCTTCGCCGGTCCAGGGACAGTCTGGCCTGCTGCGGGGAGGGCGGTCGGACCTCTGAATTAGACCCGGCAGCAGGGCCTTTCCCAGAGCCCAGAGAGGCCCCTGCGGCCGCACCGCCCCCGGCACGCGCCGACTTCCTCCGGGCTGGGTTCTCCAGGCGCCGGGCTGGGGGGGAGCCGCGGTTAATGCCCCTCGGCCGGTTGAGGTAGGAATTGAGGGGCGGGAATTGGAAGAAAGTGAGAGAGGCCCGGAGGACGAGGGGCTCGACGTGGGTTTGAGGCCGAAGAACAGGCCGTCTGCTGGGCGCCTCCAGACGCTCCCCGTCCCTCGTGGCTCCGCAGACGCCGGCAGACGAGGGCGCTGCCCCCGCTTACCTGGATCTTCTCCGGGCCCAGCGGGGCTCCGGCTCCGGTTCCCACGGCAACCGCCCGCCCGCCCCCCCTCCCCCGCCCTGGCTCTGCGCGAGGACCTCCGGAACCCACAGAGGATCCGGGGAAGGACAAGGCAGGCAGGCGGCTGCGTGAGGCCACGGCGGCCCCTGCACCCCGGGGACCCGCCGCCGCGGGAACTGCGCGGACCGCGCACGCGGGAGAAGCCGTTGGAAGTCCTAACCGGTGAGTCCCATCGAGGCTCCCTTTAGGTGAACAAATCTCCTAAGCGACAAGGCGGTGTGCCTTGATGGAAGTCTTTGTAAAAACGACATTTTAAAATGGTTAATGGTTGGGAAGCATCTCCCTGTCTGACACCTTCGGGTTTACCTGCGTTATCATTTCGTCTGTTTGTAAACGCACTGCTCCCCTAGCCAGTGGCAGCCGCACCCAGTCCCCGTGCAGGCAATTGCGCGCGGCCCCCACCCGCACGGACACCCCACCTGTGCAGACACCCGCGTCGCAAATGCGCGCCCGGAGCCCACGCAGAAGCAGCAGGGCCCCCATTCAGACACTTGCATCCAATTTGCTCTCCGTTCCTACCCACAACCAAAGCGGGCACGTCCCCGGGCAAACCGGGGCCACCCACGCCGGGTGCCAGAGGAGTGCCGGGAGGTCCTCGGCGAAGCTGCGTGTGTTCTGGTGAGCTCAGGGCAACGAGCCCACAAGCTCCGCCAGGAGAAACAGTCGCCGCCGGGGGAGGAGTCCCCTTCCCTCCAGCGGGGGGCGCCGGGCGCTCAGCTGCCCCCACCACCGGCTCCCAAAGGACGCGCGCCTCTGCTGCAGATCCTGAGCAAAAGGACCTGCGTTCAAGCCTTCCTGGAAGCGAAGGGAGAGGCTGGGGGCGGGGGCGCACTGCTGGGGAACCGCGTCTTGTTTTAAAATCAAATGATGGTTCCCACGGCAAAATACTCTCTGGGTCTCAAGTGCTCTCCTTGCCTGCCAACCTCACCCTCCGGTCCCGACTTCCCCCCTTCCCTATTGACGTAGCACTGTGATCAGCCAAGGTTTTCGTGGTTATAAAGACTCCTTTTTGAAGGGAGCAGGGGAATCTTGCTGAAATGAAAGGTGAACAGAAAGCTGAATGCTGGGCCCCTGCAGGGCTGCTGGTCTGGTCCCCCCTAGACCCTGGCTGCCGTTGGAACACCTGGGCAGGAGGTTCTAAAATGCCGGGGCTGGGTCCCGTGCCCAGACATTCTGAATTAGTCCGTCTGGGGTACAGTCTAAACATTGGGGGTGGGGAGTGGGGGAGGGGTTAAAAAGCTGTCAGGTGGGTAGAATGACCTAAATTTGTCATCCACTCTTCTAATCAATCAGGGTGACACTCTTCCAGGTGAACTTGGCAATAGCTTAGCCTCTCGAATAGTTGGCTGCTGTGGGGCATATGACATTCACCAACGCCTAGAAGCTGCGAGCTGAGATCCGGCAGGGGGTGGGGCTGTTCCAAGAGGTTTAGGATCCAGGTCAGGAAGCGTCTCTCTCAGAATAGGTGCCCTCAGAAAATTCTGATTATAGTCCAGGGCAAGCGGAAAAGGAGGCGGATGCTTTTGCAGGTGAGTAGGATGAAGGACGCGGCCGCTGGTAGATTGTGGCCTTCAGACCTGCTAGCACTGCCCAGAGTCCCGAGTGAATCTCCCACCCACTGCTCGCAGAAGCGCAGGGGTGGAACGCGGTGGTCACGCCAGCAAAGGGAGAAGCGGCAAGACCACAAAGCATTCTCCATCTCAGGCCTGCAGCCCTGCAAAATGGCTTGAACTGCTTCTCAGCTGGAGCGTAAGTCCTAAAATCTTCGTTTTCCTGAAAGTTAAGCTCCAGCGTAAGCTCCTCCCTATAGGCACTGGTTGCAGCTGGAGGCAAACCTGTGCTGAGAGGTTCTGCCACGTGAAATTCTTAGGTCATCTCATGAATATTCATTACGCTACGGAGCAGGTAAGAGGCAGAAACTGCAAGGTAGGTAGGAGTTCCAAATGCCTAAGGTGCTCAAGGAAATTAGGTAAGGCCTTAAAACTCTGGGTGTGAGAGTTAGAACTTGAAGTACACTGGAAAGGGTGAGCTACCCACCTGGAGCCAGAACCTCACCTGCTGCTGCACGTGCAGCATTCTGGGAAAGACAGACCGGGAAAGAAAACAGGCTAGTGATTGGCAGCAGCTGCAGGTCTAGGGGGGAGGGGTGGCTACAAAGGGGCACCAGGGAACTTGGGGGCCAGTGGTAACGCTGTTCTGTGACTGCAAATAGCTGTTACAAGTCAGAGCTGAACACTAACGAGGGTAAATGGCCATGTAAATTACACTTGATACACCTGACTGGGAGAGAAAAATAGCTCCGTGGGCACATTCACAGTCCGTAAGGAGTTCCCTGGGCAGGAGAAAATGAAGGAGTGAGCAAACTCGGAGATAGGGGTTTGCCACCAGCAGCAATCAAGGCTGCGAAGCACAGCAGTGCTGATGCTGTCTTCCTGCGGACGGTCACCAAAGTTAAGACCACGGGGCTGTGGAAGGGGCAGCAAAAATTCCATTGCTTATGGTGGGTCGCGGCGTGAAGCAGTAGAATGTGAGGGGAAGGCAGCATGATGACACACAGGACAAGCTGTCAAAGCACTCTACCCAGGAACCTTTCCCAAAAAGGCTACCTAATGACAATTTTTTAAAATTCCAAATGCATGAAATATGTACTCTATTGTGCTAGTTATAATACAAAGATAGAAATGGCTGAAATGTCCAACCTTAGAAGAACAGTTTAAAATTTTCTGGTTCACCAATACAGTGGAATATTTTGCATTTACATCAATGAGAAAGTTTCATGACAATGAACAATAAAAAACAAAATGGCAAGCACAGCAGGTGTGTAATGTGCGTGCACGGGGAAGACAGTGCGTGTGTGCAAGTGGCCGTGCTGAAGTTCGGGATTACAGATAATCGTTAAGTTCTAACATTCGTTTGTCATGGTGCATCGCCTCTCAATACAGAAGAGCCCTCAATAAAACCTTCAGGACTGGGAGAAATAAATGTGGAAAAGGAAAGGACGTCCAGAAATTATTATAGTACATCGTCGATTATCATTTTCTCAGGCCTAGACACCAGAACAGGACTCGGAGGATCACAATGATGTTGAATGACTGCCCCCCGGGGGGATGTTGTGTCCCCCCCTGAGCTGGAGGCAACTCTGGTGCATTCTTGGTTTACCGCGGGCAGTTGGTGAGTCGCTCATGGACCGACTACACAGCTAGGTCTTTTAGTTGTACTTTTCACAGCTTCAGTCCCGAGGAAACCTGAACTTATCTCTGAAGAAGCATCAGAAATTTTAATGCAAGTAACGTCTTTCTTTAACTATCTATTATGAAGGAACCTTAATTTTCCAGCATAAGGAACACACCTTTGGGGTTTTTTCCCCTCATTAAAGATTTATAAGAACATTTTACCCTGGCTGGTGTTGCTCAGTGGATTGAGCACTGGCCTGCGAACCAAAAGGTTGCTGGTTTGATTCCTAGTCAGGGCACATGTCTGGGTTGTGGGCCAGGTCCCCAGCTGGGGGTGTGCAAAGGGCAACTGATTGATATTTCTCTTGCACATCGATGTTTCTCTCCCTTTCTTCCTCCCCTCCCCTATCTCTAAAAATAAATAAATAAATACAATTTAAAAAAGGAATTAAAAGAGCATTTTAAGTAGGTCACAGCTGTGAAGGGAAAGATAAGTTATGTGATGGCCAGGCTCTGGGGAAACTGTCTTAGAAACTGGGCTAATGCGGGTGTTGAAATGATGGGAAGAGAGCAGGGAGGAAACAAAGCAGCAGCTCCAAGGACATGTTTGCTTGCTCTCAGACCAGCTGGCTTTGCTTCCTCAGCCTTGAGAGGCGTGGAAACTCTGGCTCTCTTCCTTCTCCAAAGGCGTGTGGGACAGAAGATTGCACGCGTGTGTGTGCGCCCCTGCGTGCCCGCCTTCAGGGCGTTCCTGACTGGGTGACTCAGCTCCAGTCGTGTTCAGTTTTTGCATCTCTCTGCTTCACACACCTTCCAGGAAGAGAAGTCCACCTGCCCTGGGCGGGGCCTGTGCTGCCTGCCTCACCCAGGAAAGCAGGGCACATCGGTTGACATGTCCGCCAGGCCTGGTGGGGGGAGGGGGCAGAGACAGTTCCCTCTAAAGGAGATGTAGGTGCTGTTGCCCAGCCAGAGGGCCTGGGTGCTTGGCAGGCAAAAGCTGCAGAGGCCTACCACAGGGCAAAGGCCCCAGTCATGCCAGGGCCAGGTGCTGAGGAGCAGCCAGCTCAGTGGATGGCTGCTGCTGCTGGCGTTTTCACGTCACCTCCTGCAAGGCAGCAGTTCCATGTAGCCAGCTGCATGTGACAATACACCTTGAAATCCCCCCTCAGGGCTCTCCATACAGGTGTCCTGTTATGACCCAAGCAGAAGGTAATGTTTGAACAGGACCAGGGGACTGACAAGGTGCTCCTGCAGGAAGAGACTGGCAGGAGCCTCTTGGCCACCCCTGGCCATGCCCTGCAGCCCTGAGAGTTGAGGACAGAGATCAGGAACATGTGCCACCCTCCCCAAATTTAACGAGGCTCTGAGCTAGCAGCCAGCAGAGGGGGAGGATGCTGCCAGGTATTTCTACCCCCAAGGCTTTCATTGTCAGGAATTCAAGATTTTCAGGAAATAAAAGGAACTTCTCTTCTAGATAAGGTTAGGGACTTTGGCCCATTTTCTCTCCGCCTGCTGTGCCCTTGTGCTGCTGTGATGCACCTGGGGGCAGCTCTGAGGGACAGAGACCTCTTGTTGACAGGCGCAGGACGTTTCTGAGCAGAGCAGCGTAGGCGGTCGTGGTGATGGCTGGAGGACCCTGCGGATGATAAATCCGGAAGAGATGTGGATGCTCTTCTCAGTCCCTCCTCTCTCTCTCTCCACCAGCCCCCCGAGGGGCTGTTGTATTAAAACTGCATTGATTTTTTTCTCATTACAAAAGTCTGTTTCATCATTCATTCTTCTCCCAAATAAAAAAGCACAAATAAGGAAAAAGAGGATCATCTCAAGCTCCACCGTCCGTCTGTTCACCTAGATGTGAACACGTTAGTGTTTGTACTTTCAGATCCCGGTCTTTCTATCCCTTCACCTACCACCACCTGGGCAGTGAGGCTGCTCTTCTTCTTGGCTCATGAGCACTGGGACCAGAGAGAAAGGAGGCTTGCTTCAGGGAACACTTTTCCTGTGTTTTGAGGGGCCACTCACGTCACCATTCTCCAAGACGTTAGCCTTGTCTTCTACATGCAAGCCTCCCCCTCTTCCAAGGCGGCACTTTCCACCTGGCAGAGATCCTTTTGCATACAAGTCTCCCTTTCCCAGCTGTACTGTCAGCTCCTTGAGGTCACACCCTAGGTCTGTCTAATTGACCTGGGAACACTCCCACCACCCAGAGCACCTTGCCCATCACAGACGCCCATGATGCATGAATGAGACGCAATCAGAGGCATAGCTCAAACAGAAGTTTAATGATCTCAAGTGAGAGCAAGGAGGATTGGGGATCCTATGCATGCCATTGCTAGGTACCAGGCAAAGGGAGACTGGAGATGTCCTTCCCTATAACAAGGCTGGTCCACTTGGATGTGTCCTCTGGAGTTGCGAGTGCGGTTTGGATGCCGGTGGCTGCCAGCTTGTTCCACTCGGAGGTCCTGCCAGGACCTTCCCCCACTTCCGACGTGTGCAGTGTCACGTGTACTCTCCCCTCCTTTTCTTTCACATGCGAAGACAGCTGTGTAAAATGTTATTTTCAAACATGATGCAATCAGGCTGCACTTGACCTTTGCCTCATGCAGTATTGAAGCTGATGCTTTTGTTTTCCCAACAATGTGTCTGAGCAGCAGAGGGAGGCGGGATCGGGAGGCGGGACCGAAACTTCTCCCACAGACTCCTGTCCTGGCCTTGCCCGCACTTAGAATTTCTGGCTGCTATAGAAAATAGACACCAGTGAGTTTGGGGGAGCACCTCCCAGTTTTTTTTGTCATTGTGTTATAAAAATGGGCGCAGAAGTAGATTTATAATTTTGTCAAGTTGCACTTAAATTTCCTTCTTTCTGGCAGAGTGGAAATTGCAAGTCAATCAAAAATTAGTTAGAGCCCTGGCTGGTGTGGCTCAGTGGACTGAGCACTGGTCTGCGAATCAAATGGTCACTGGTTCGATCCCCGGCCAGGGCACATGCTGGGGTTACAGGGCAGGCCCCCAGTAAGGGGTGCACAAGAGGCAACCAAACCTTGATGTTTCTCTCTTTCTCTTTCTCCTTCCCTTCTTCTCTCTAAAAATAAATTTAAAATTTTTTTTTAAATTAGTTAGAAAGATTTATTTAGTTAAAAGACTTCAATTTGTTTAAAACCTCACTTGGTGGTGTTAGCCCAGGGATAAAGCTCAGAACCCAGAGCGTCTACCAGCTCAGGGACGTCCCAACCCATGATCCCTAAGCTTTTCTCCAGAAGACTGGGTGGGCTTCAGATCAGTTTTCTGTGCAGAACAGGAGCAAGGATGTCAGCTTTTCATGTCCTCAGGTCTTCAGGAGCTCCATGTGACAACAGACGCAGCCCAGGGATCAAGTTTGCACCAAACCATTCTGTTCCTCCCTCTTGACGGTCTTATCCTACAGACAAAGGACGGGCTTCTGAGCCTGCCCAGGGCATCCTGGGAGCCTTCAGGCTACAGGCTCCGGATTTCCCTGGAGGAACGTTAAAGCGGAACACCCCTAGTGGCAGTAACGGGTGTGATATTTGGGATGCCTGGAAGGGATGTACTGAGTTCCTTTTGGACCACTGAATCCATCTACAGCCAATGTTTCTTCCAGTCAGTGTGTGTTTGTGTGTGTGTGTGTGTGTGTGTGTGTGTGTGTGTGTGTGTGTGTATACATATATATATATATGTATATATATATATATGTATATATATATATATGTATGTATATATATATATATATACACAAACATTTCTTTGCTAGTGACAGAAAGTTGACCAAACTGGTTTAAGATAAAAAACATAAATGCCCTGGCTGGATAGCTCAGTTGTTTAGAGCATCATCCTGATACGCCAAGGGTGTGGGTTTGATCCCTGGTCACGGCACATACAAGAGTCATCCAATGAGTGCATAGATGGGTGAAACAACAAGTTGATGTTCCTCTCTATCTCTAAAAAATTAAAATAAAATAAAAATAAAGAAAGAAAAAAACATTTAAAATTTTTTAAAAGAAGGAATTCCTTGTCTCATGGCTTCCCATGAGGCTTGATTCAGGGCTCACAGATGTGACCAGACCCAACCTTCCCTCTCTGCGTTTCTCAAGTCCACCGGTTCAGGATGGCTTCTCTTTCAGGCAGGCTGTGCCTCGTGGCCCAATACAGCTGCCTGTAGCTCCCAGGGCTACCTGCATCCCACTTCCAGTCCCAAGAGGGGTTGTGAGCAGTCCCAACCAAACCACACTGAGAATGGGGGGGCTACTATGGCTGGAGAGGAGGAGACGCCATGGGGGCAATCGCAAAACATAGAGCCAGGGGACAAGAAAGCCAGGCAGGAGCAGAGAGAGGCGTCGAGCAGATGAGCCACTTGCTATGGAGCATGCACTGCCAGCTCTGTCCGCCTTGGACTCGTCCACATCAGAGACTTGGGTGCCGTTGAGGAAATGCAACTGATTCCATATCAGCCAGTGCTCAGTGTAACTCAGATGACCGATATCCTTTCACAGCTGAACCGCTTCGCACGTGTGGGTTTGTCACCTGTCTCAGAGGTGTATAGATTGTGTGTTGTCTGGGCCACCTGTTCCACTGCCTCGTTTTGGTCCCAGTGAGAGACACTGAGTTTGTCTGGCCACTGGTCATTTCAGCAGATGCTACCCCGAGTTCTGTGTAATTTCTCAGGAATTTGGGAGAGGAGTGGTTGAGTGGATGAAAAGGGAAACATACACCATCATTTTTAAAACAAGATGTTTCTCATCTGTCAAATTGGCAAGGATTACAAAAGCAGAGAAATGCCCAAGACTGCGGAGACTCCAGAGAGATAGCCCCATCGCGCTTTGCTGGAGGGAGGGCAAGTGGTGTGACTCTCCTGGAGGACAGTTTGGAAATATATAGGAGACATGTAAAAATGTGTGTGCCCTTTGATCAAGCAAGTCTATTTCTAGAAATATTAAGAAACAATCATAAACGTATACAGTATATGGATACTCCTTGAAGTTACATATAATAATGAAAAATTGGAAATAATCTTAATGACTAAAAATATAATCTTGTTTAAATAACTTAAGGTTTAGCCATATGATGCAACCATTTAAAACCATGTCTTAGAAAAATTAATTTACTCACAGTTTTAAGCCACCTTTTGGGTCCTCATCAAAGTAAAGATGTGGCCACCACATGCGTGGGCCCTTTTTCACTTTTACTTGAGTTTGGACAATGTCTGCAAGTGTGCGGAGTTTGACTTACATTTTTGTGAGTATTTTGGGATGATTCTTAAGGGTTATGAGGTTTCTTTTGGGGGTAATAGTAATATTACAAAATTGGCCAAGGTGACGGATATATAACTCTGTAAAAAAAAGCCACTTAATTGGACACTTAAAAATGAGTCAGTTATATAACATTTGAATGATATCTCAATAAAGCTATTAAATTGTATGAAAAAATAAAAGTAAATAAAATCATGTTTTAGAATATACTATGTTGGCATGGGAAAACGCCTAGTCTATTGTTGAGAAAGTGCAGTGCAAAGCAGTTTGATCAAACTTTGTTGAGAAGGTAGATACAAAAGAAAGATACAGGAAAAAATACATCAAAACGGTAACAGTGATATGCTGGGTAGGGTAACACGTAATTTTTATTTTTATTTTTTTCTAACGACAAATTTTTAACAATGAACATGTATTACTTTTGAAATCAGATTTTTTTCTTAAAAAAACAAGACAGAACACACCACAAGTCTTCTAGTGGCCAAATTAGGGATTGACTTTATTTTCTCCACTGTTTGGTACCTGTCCAGTTATTTCTGGGTACCCTGAATGTCTCCACCTTTCTCCCCAGAACACGTGCGCATCCCCCGCCCCCCAGAACTCAGCCCCTTCTCTCACTGTAGCGGTCGGGGCACAGGCTGGCATGTTACCTAGGGGTGGGATCCTGCCCCATACCTTCTGAGGGGCAGGCCGACCTTCCCTCACCAGGTGGATCTGACGTCTGTCACCCTCATCCACTTAGCAAGTGCAGGCTGTGCGTGTGATCCGTCAGGATAACCCCAGGCAACCTGACAGCTTTTTGTTCATAATAGCTGCCCAGTAGATGTGTGGATGCATAAATAAAGCACTCAAATCAGCAGAGACATTTTAGGGCCCTCTGGGGACAAGAAGACAAGAGAGCTACGGGCCAGCCAGCCCAAGAGCAACTCAGAAGTATTGGCTTTGGGACACCATGCTCAGGCCTCTGAATCGATATTAAAAGCTTACTGGTTCCCACATTTTGTATTATGCTAGGGTTTCAATGGTTTTTAAAAAATGAAAGCATTAGCCCAGCTTATATTTTAGGGCTGTGTTACACTGGTCAGTGGAGCAGGATATTTTACTAAACAGCAAGTTGTACACTTCTCCGAATTGGTGGGCCGTGACGCCCCACAGAAAAGTCCCTTTCTCACGGGCATGGGGCTTATTCTGTGTCTAGACAGCGGGACAGCTTTCATTGCTGTTTGCCATTGAACCCGTCAGATGTGTCAAAGGCCTAAGCTCACTGACAGAACATAGACAACACACCAATAAAAAGAAACACACAGTCCCTCTGCGGAAGCCTTTCTAGACTCGGGTTCCACCCCCTGGATGCCAGGCCAGGGGTTCACTGTTGTGTTTGTTCCCGTGTTGCTGTCTGTGTTCTCTACTTGTTACATAGACAAGGTTGCGCTTGCTCAGGGCACAGGGATTTCAGTGGGGAAAACGTGCAACTTGGAAAACCAGACTCCACTGTGCCAGCCCTGTTACCGTCGCCCAGCCAGTCAGCCACGTGGAGCTTTAGCGCTCTCCCTCGCCTGCAGAGAGACAGCTCCTGACCCTCTTCACATGACTGTTTTGAAGCTGGAATGATATTACAGGTACAGAAATGGGTGTAAAACATGTCATACGTGTATGACATTATCTTTTATATGTAATGCAGTAGGTTCCTAAGACATAAGAGATAGAATTGTATTGTGGGTTATGAAGGTGGGTGCAGAGTTAGACCCTCACTGTGTGCACTTGGGCTAATCAGCTTCTGTGTGCCTGGGTTTCCTTCCATAAAGGGGAAGAATAACAACATTTCATAGAGGTGATATGCTGATGGAATGAAATAATATATGCAAAGTACTTCTAAACAGTACCTAGCACCTATGAAGGGGGTACCCCCCCACAAAACAGAATTATCTTCTGGAGGGCGGGCCCCTTGTAGTACAGGCTTCCCTGGCTAGGTGAGCGTTCTAGGAACCCATCTGTATCAGTGCACCAGCTGGCGTTGTTGTGAGAGGCTGCGTTCTGCTTCAGTGAATCTTGTTTGAAGACTCTTTCAACGTGTTTGCCCATTTCATGACGGGTGGTTTACGAGCACACCTGTCCACACTGCACGTTGAATATTTAGCAGCTTTTGACCAAAAAGAGTGTGCCCTCTGTGTTCCCCCTTCCCTATTCACCTGACCTTGCCCCAGAGAATTTTTCTGTTGTTGTTTGCCAGGATGAAAAAAGTACTCAAAGGGAAATGTTTTGCTGACGTGGAAGAGGCGAAACAAAAAACGGCAGAAGCACTAAAAGGCATCAACGTTGACGAGTTCAAAACTGTTTTGAGCAGTGGGAAAAACATCTTGACAGATGTATTGCATTTGAAGGTGGCTGGGATTTAAACATGTAAGAATAAATACACAGTTTTTTGGAAATACATTCCGTTTTTGGGGGTCCCCCCCCTTTGTACTAAATATTCAATAAATGTAAGCTGCTGCTGTAAATGAATGAGAAAGGTAAATATGTCCATAAAAAACTGCATATTGGGGCCCAAAATCAGAGTGATGGGGGCACAGAGTAGAAATGCGAGCTCTGTAATCGAGCAGTTTCTGTGAACAATCCGGGAAGGCTTCCTGAAGGAGCTGGACTTGCTGGAGCTCTTTGAACAACAGTTAGAAGATTAGTTGTCTGTCTGGGGAGGGGAAACTGTATCCAAACTCCTGATAACATTTGGAAGAAGGTTCAGAGGGTGTAGGATTACCAGATTGATGGGAGCTTGAAAAGCTCTGAAAAAAGAAGCTTGGTAGCCAAAATGTAGGCCTGACTGCCTGTAGAAAGCTCTAAAATAGAGAAGGCTAGGCCCCCAAGGGCTGCTTTCAAAGTTTTGAACTTGACAAACGTGCTTCGGAAGCATCCTTGGCTGTGCCCGCAGACGGCCCTCCCCAGACTTCGGATGGACCGGGAGGCTCAAAAGGCAAATGCACATTAACTAAAGTTCTGTCTAGTCGTGTGGCGGAGGAGAGATGAAAAAGAGGCGACTGGTGGAAGAGCACAAATTCTTGGATATGTGGGGGCTGGGGGGCTCTCCGCATCTGAGAAGAACCAGAAAAAGGCTCTGTTCTAGAAGAGCAGGAACACAGAAATAACACTTAATTCGTCTTTATAAAAGGTGTGGTTGATACTGTGTGTAAAGGATTTGGTGTCAGAAAGCCTACAAACTCCAAAGAGTTATTTAGGATGGCGTAGCATGCCCCAAACCGGAGGAATAGTGGAGAGTAAACACTGTTAACCGCATACAAAGGACCATGGGGTCACCAAACAGGAGGGCCGTCAGGGATCAGTTCTTGTCTGACGTCCACCTTGTATTGGAGGAGGAAACCGAGGCTGAAAGAATGGGGTAACCCACCCGAAGTCTCTAATCCAAGCATTTCAGGATTCCCCTCGTCTCTTTGTTTCCCGTTTGGATAGGATCAGGAAGAAAATTCCCGTTTTGTTGTGCGGCGGCTGCGAGCCATGAGCGCGTCCCCTTTAAGCGCATCCTCTCGGCTCCCCGGCTGGCGGCTTTGATGCGCCCACCGGGCCTTTCCATTGGTCATTTTGTGCGGCTCCTCGGCCCCTTCCAAGATTCCCAACCAATCCACTGCTCCCTCTGGCGCCGGGGCGGGCTCTGAGGAATGTACCATGCGGACCGTGCGGGGGGCGGGCCGTGGGAGGGGCAGGGCCCGGAGACATCGCCTTTCTTACCTTTGCCTGTTACCGTGGCGTTCACGCACCTCTGGAGCCCGCAGGTAGCAACAGCTACCTAGGGCGAGGAGCCACGCGGCAGCGCCCGGGTGCACCTAGAGCTGCCACCCCCAGGCTGCGGCCCTGTGGTGGGGCTGGAGGGCCGCGGCCCCCGCCTTTCCCTGTGTCCGCCCCGCCGGCGGCCGCAAGGCGCACTCGGCTGCGCGCTCGGTGCAGTCGCCCGCGCCGGAGGCTGCGGAGCGCGCGGTGGCGGCTGGGCGGCGGGGAACGCCGGGCCGGAGGACAGAGCAATATGAGGCGCAGGTGAGGACCGCAGGCCCCGAGCTCGGGTTTCCGCGGACGCTTGGGGCAGGTGACCCCCGCCACCCGACGTGTGGCCGCGGCGCTGCGCCCGGGCCGCCCGGGGGCGCGAGGCTCGCCGCGGGGATGGCGCCGCCTTCTGGCGGCCCTTCCAGCCCTCGTTCGGCGGGCGCGGCCCCCCGGCTCCTGCCCTTGACCCCCGGAGGTGGCGCCCGCGTGGATCCCGAGTCCGAGGGGTCTCGGCGCCGGGTGGGAGTGGAGCGGGGCGCGGGTGGAGGTTCTGGGAAGCGTTGGGTGCGGGGGCCTGAGGCTGGGGGCGGGTGGGGCCTGCCCACGGCTCGCTCGGCCTGCCGGGCCTCCGGGCGTTGCTGAGTCCCGCCCTGAGAGCCTTGGTCTGCGGTGCGGCGGCGCTGCGTGCGTTCTGGGGGTCTGCGTGGCAGGTGGCCAGGACAGCACTCTCCAGTCCCATTTCCCGTTCTTTTGTTGTGATAGTGGCGCACAGGGTGAGGCGATGGCAGCCACACGCAGCGCTGTCTAGGAGCCTCCCGTCCTCCTGCCCAGCCGCTTCGGAGGTATGCGCAGCCCCCTGGGGATTCCTGCCGGCACTGGCACCTGGAGGAGTCGCGCACTGCCGAGCTGCGGGGCGTCGGGCAGGGCCCCAACCTCGACCTGGTGGGGCAGGGACTGGCCCTTCGTCTCGGCTGTGCATCCTCACAGCCCGAGCTCGGGAAGCGTTTCCACGAATACAAACCACGTTTACGTCCTTTCACGTTGGTGTTTAACGCAAACGTTAATTACGGTTTGCGCCAAGTGCGTTCATGCAGGGGAATGCAGGGGAATTGTAAACACCGTCTTTTTTTTAAGGCTTGTGACTTTTAGTGGCATGTGGATGAAGAGAATGGCATTTAAACAGCAGTACACCGTGTGTGTTTGGGTCCATCTGATCGTGTGCGACGTAGACGGTCCTTAGGATGACAGCGTATCCCCCAAGGCTGAGGAGCTGGGTTTTGTAGGAGAGGCTGCTCACATGGAACTGTCGCTGCCCACCAGGAAGGCTTTGCCCTCTCATTACCTGGCCACACAGGTGCCAGGTCACACCTGGGGTTGCCTTCTCCTCTGAGCACATCTGTAAAGGGCCTTCAGCAGGATCTTAAAAATCCCATGTTCTATTGTCATCTGTACTTGTGTCAGAAGACCAGCTCAGGTAGGTTTAGCCCTGCACTGAATTCTTCTTGGCACCAGGGTTTAAAATTTTAAAAACTTTTTTGATAGTGTATTAAACAGCATGAGCTAATTCCAGAATTATAGGGGAAACATAGTTTGGAGTTTGTCTTACAAAGGGTCTTGAAGAACTTGAACTCAGTTTCTAGCCTAGACTCCTTGTGTTCGCTGCACTAACCTTTGAAATGCCTGGGGCTTGATGACCAGAGTGTGATTGCGGCCCCCCGCCCCCCAACCTGGTACAGTTCCCACCCAATGAGGCTGTTTCTAAGTGTGGGAGCGAAAATGGGCTCTGGAATAATGTATGTAAAGTACTCAGGGCAATGCCTAGAGAGGGTAGATGTTTAGTATACATGAGCGCGCTTTTCTTTCCTCTCTGGAGGCTTGGGTGATGAAATTGGATGCCATGGGATTGCACGCTCCCTTCTGGGGGTGGGGGGGGGCAGCCTTCTTCCCGCCCCAACCTGTAGCTCTCACTTGGAAACTTTTATGGTAGGTTATAAATGAAACTCAAACCTCCAGACCCAGAAGTAAAAATCCAACAGGAGAAACTGAGCTCTTCCTCCTGGCCTGCGTGCCGTGTGGTGCCAGAGAGGATGGTGCTCACCTAGGGCGGGAGGTCCGCACCGCTCTGGGCAGGAAGCTGCGTGATGAAAACTGACCCTGACCTGGGTCTGTTGAGTAGTCTTGTGGGTTGTTGGTTCGACGTGTCCAGGTGGCACCCTAACTAAGCCTTCCCCAGTTTCTCCTACACTGGAGTCTGGGAGGTGGCCCCGGGTCGGGGAGGCCCCAGCAGCAGGCAGGACAGTCTTAGGTTTGCTGGGCCCTGCCTCGGACCCGGGCCGGTGAGGAGCCCTGTATTATTCCCACTCCACAAAAGTGGAGGTGGCGTGGTTTGCTCTGAGTTGCCAGTGACTTAATGTCTGAGTTGGACTTGAATTGGGTTGTTCTTCTTATCTTACATTTCATTGATACTTTTACAGGAGAAAATAAAACCCTCTTTCTTGGGAATATGAAGGACTGAAGACACCAGACCATTGTGTTTTTCTGATGACAAGAGAGCTAAGAATAGTCGCCGTTTGTGTGGCGCGGTGTGTAGGAGCTGCTTCCTGCACCTAGTCGGTTTCTCCCTCGAAGCCTATGCAAGGCGGGACTCCTTATTGGCTCGTTCTGCAGGTGATGAACTAGGGGTTTGGTGAGAGCCCAGGACAAGGGAGTGGCAGGAAGCAGGGACCCCCGTTCACTGGTGTCTGAGGAGCCGAGCAGAGCCCCAGACGCTGTTGTGTTGCCTCCCTGGTGTGAGGGGCTGTTGGTTGTGCTTGGCTCTGTTTTTTATTTTTATTAATTTTTTTTCAATTCACTGATTTTTACCGAGGAAGAGAGAAACATCAACCTGTTGCTCCACCCATCCATGCATTCATTGGTTGATTCTTGCATGTGCCTTGATCAAGGATCGAACCCGCAACCTTGGCTCATCAGGAAGATGGTCTAACCAACTGGGCCAACTGGCCAGAGCTGGGCTTTTTTGTTCCCTGAAGTAGAGTTTTGACACCCTGGACTTTTCTTGTGCCAGAAGCATGCCTCTAGCCAGGTGGAGGGTTACTGCTTTAGAAACAGTAACCACAGCTGAGAAACCTGTATTTGGAGACTGGAAGTATTTACCAGAGCCAGATGAGGGGCATGGGGGCGAGAGAGTGGAGGTGGGCTGTGGACAGAGGACGTTTGTGCTGGTCTAGCCCAGGGGACGCATCGAGAAGCCAGGCTTTTTAACGTAACCTGCAGGTTGAAATTGTAAACCCGGAGGCAGGGCACTTGGGCTAAATTCTGTGTAGTAAAGGAGGCTCTCGGTTTCTGTAGGTGGCAGGCTTGAAAATCTGATTCCTCTTTGGTCTTGAGCTTCACAAAATTGTGGGAATGGTGGAAGCTAGAGTTTGGAAATTTACCTGAAATCTTTGTGCACTTCCCCTTCCCTCTGGACTCTCCTGCCCTTTGATTCTGCTTTTTGGAATTCTGCGGTGGCACTGGGCGGGGTGGTGGAAGGCGCCGGCCCCTGCTTGGGGTGCATCCGCGGACAGGACAGCACCCGCCTGCCTGCTGCAGCTCAGCTGCTCGTGGCCTGTGGTTTTCTCCGCATGGGTTTTAGCTGCCTTATCATTATCGTTGTCCAGACACTGGGGGCTGGGGTAGGGAACAGGCCAACTGTCGCCCCACACCCTGCAGTTCATGACTTTTTGTCGTTGGCAAGTCGCAGTCCCCAGAGGAGAAAAAGTAGTGGTGACTTAGAACCAGAGCAGGAACGGTGGTGGTGACCAGATGGAAGGACGGAGAGGCAGGACTGTGCCGTGCCTCGTGAGGTGGACTCGGAGGGCCTGCTGAGCAGCCGGTTTGCCCCTTGGTGAGGAAGCCCGCGTCCCTTCACAGCGCCTGCTCTGCGTCTGTCACGTGGAAGGAAGAGCCGGCGTGTGTTGGTGTGTGAATGGAAACACAAACAGGAGTGTCTTCATTTAGATGGGCTTGCAGAGGTCTGTTCCTTGTGTATCTGCTGAAGGATCTAGTCTGGTTAGCTCAGCAAGGAGAGGGACAATGGGGGCACTTGGCTAACTAGAAGCTTTTGTTGAATTTTCCTTGCTGCCTTAAAATAAGGAATAACTACGTGGAAGGCAAAGTGAAACTTTGGTTGGTCCCAGCCTTGTCCTCTCCTGGGCCCCTCTCTCCTCTTGCTGATTTGCCTTTCCTGTGTCGGCGCCCTGGCTTCAGGAGAGAAGAGGGCCCTGCCGTGCAGCAGGGAGATGGAGAGGGGCAGGCCCTGCTCCCAGCATCTGCCTGCAGCTCCTGGTTCCAACAGCAGACCCATCGCACAGGCTGTCCTCAGCCCACAGAGAGCCGGCCAAGGAGGTCTGACCGGCACCACCAGTTCTGCCTCGTTCTGAGTGAGAATTGTGGGGTTTGTGGGGGAGAGGAAAGGCAGAGGGGCTGTGTCAGGACACTGGGATTGTCCGGGCAGGCCAGCGGCACAGACCAGTGAGACACCCCAGGCCTCCCCCGCTCCCTTTCATGTTTCCTTCCCTTGGCTCCGGGTTTTCTCTCTGGAAGCCTCAGGAGAGAGGCATTTAAGGTTAAGCAGCATGTCCTGTAAAACGGGCAAAGTCGGGAGGGGATTTTGATGCATTTAGAGGGGAGCACAGACATGGACTTCCCAGCGGGGCCACTTGGGATGTGTGAGGGTCTCAGGGCTGGGCCCCCGGACCTGGGAGGTGGGTGGCAGCTCTGCTCCCAGAGAAGGGAAGAGGCCCTTCTCCTCCCACCCCAGTCTTCTGCAGACCCTGGGACTGCTCCATCTCAGCCCCTGTGGGGGGCGGTTTTTATTTTATGTTTTTAGTTTTTTTACCCAAGCTCATCTGGGATGCTAACCGCTGCTGGGAACAGAATTTTTTACCCAGTCTGGTCGTGACTGGTCAGTCACTAATTTACCTGTAAAAAAGGAAAAGGAAAGTATTCTAACTGGTGAGAGATAGGGAAAAAAATCAATCTGTCTTTAGCATTTTAAGCACTTTTAGATGATAAGTGGTCCCTATGGACAGTTCCATAGTTGTCACTCACTGAGCGTTGCTATGGGCCACACACCACGCCAAGTGCTTTGTGTGCACACAGTGTGTCTAGCCCTCGGGTGGGCATGACCATGCTCTCCTAAGGGAGCGCTATTCCGGAGAGCCGCAGGTCCTACACCCAGGCAGTTGCAGAGGCTGGATGACTCCCGAGTCCTGCGTGTTTAGTCACCTCGCTGAAAAGGTGAACTGCGGAGGCAGTGACAGAAGAGGAAATGGGAAGAAACAAGTGAGACCGCACCTCGCACAGGCTGCAGCATGCGCTGCACAGCGCGTTCGCAGCTGCCTGGGCAGATTGGGGCGTACTGGGGCCTTCTTCCGGCACATTCACTGAGCGGCTGCTGTGCACGGATAAGGCAGGTGCCGGGTGGGCAATGATGTTCACCTGTGAGAGGTCACCATGTTGCAGGGCGGGGGGACACCTGGACACAAATGCATAAAACAGAGCTGCTATGAGGCACTTAAATGGCCAGGGAGCCCTGAACGTGAAGCGGTAAGAAAGTTTATACTAACTGGCAAAGTAGTTCTTCTCGGTTAGGTTTTGTTAATTTTGCACACATGAGATAGAGAATTCCTGGACTTCGCCTAGCCCTGTGGCTGTTCTTTCTGGCATGTTTGCATCTTTGCAGACTGCTCTTTGAGGACCAGCCCTGTACCCGGGTGGCAGAAAAAGGTGACCCTCAGGCTCCCCGCAGGTGGCCCTGGGGCCTGTCCCCACTGAGGGCCTGGGGTGCAGCAGGCTGTCCTCGAAGTCCCTGTGTGCCTGGAGGCACGGTGGGATGGGGGAGGGTGTGTGGTGTGGGCAGGACATTGGCAAGGCAGCTAGAGGAGCCTGCTCTCTGGGGGGCCCCTCCCCAGGCATTTCCCCAAGGGTGGGAGTCTTCTGGGCAGGGAGGTCCTTAATTGGTGCTTGGAGAATAGTGGTGACCCTGTTACTTGCCAAGGCTCTTCTCACTCAGGACCTAGAACCGGTGGTGGCCTTGGGGTGGCGCCTGCCCGGCTCCCACTCACTCCTCCTGCTTCCTTGAGCGTCTCTCCGTCATGTGCCAATTTTAGAAGCTGATACATTGTGGGAAGAAGCCTGATGGGATTCTAACTGCTGGAGGTTCTTAGTCAGAGACAGTCTGTGTGTGTTTTAATCTCTTAGGAGAACTTTGGGTCGCTTTGATCAGTCTGTTCAAATAGAAATTACTCATGTCTCCTGGAAATGAGGTGCGCATCCCTGCTGTATTGACTGAGTTGGCTCAGTTTGGCAATGACCCTTAGGACACAGGTGGCAAACACAAGGCCCGAGGGCCAAATCCGGCCCTCCAGCTTGGTTTTATCCAGCCCGGCACCTTGTTTCTACCCAGCAGCAGCGCCGAGCTGTCCTTTAACTGTTAAGGAGCAGTTACATGTACACAGTCCTAAAGTTACATTCAACCCTTTGAAGGCCACTGTGAGGCTGATGTGGCCCCCGGTGAAAATGAGTTTGACATCCCTGCCGTCGGACCCTTTACACGCTGCTCAGAGGAGAAGCTCTCACTGTCCATGACCTTGACCCCTGAGAAGGTTCGTCAGCTTAAAGGTATCCCTTACTTTAAGAAAATTTGATGTATGGACATATGGATTGACTCCCAAAATATAATACTGTGTCTGTACTTCTTGGCTGTAAGTTTAATTCTTCACATAAAGCAGTTTTGCAACAGAATTTGTTCTCTAGGAAGTTAAAATTTTACTTTTCCATATACAGCTTTTTAAGGCAGTCTGATCTTCCACCGTTGGTGGGAATGGCTGCTGGTCACTTTCACCCGCCTTGCCCTCTCTGTCCCCGCCACACATGCAGCCTGGGAGCCACAGGTGTTACCCAGCTCCCAGGCCTTCCGTCTGCACATGCAGGTGCGGCAGAGGGAACCAGGTGTGCTGTGGCTGTGGGTCAGGATGAGTCCCTGCAGCGCCCAGCCAGCCAGCCAGCCAGCCAGACTTTGCTCAGGTAGAATTCACTGCGCATCAGGGGCCTTCTGTAATGCAGACGGCTGCACTTCACTCCCTGCCCACCCTCCCACCCACCCCAGCTCTGTGCTCGCTGGACTTCAAGCTGTTTCATGAAGCCCAGGTAGAGCAAAGACTGTTCCCCAGTGGCCAAGGAAGTTGGCTAAAACCTTTACCTACATCGAGTAAGGATCGCATTGAGGAGGGCAAGGTGGGAAGGGAATGGGTTTAATGAGAAGGCTGTTTCATAAATACAGCGGATGACAGGCTCTCCTTTGTCTGTTACAACAGGTATATCAGGCGAAGTGAATGACACCCACAGGTAGGGGGACCTGGGGCTCAGTGCGGTCAGGTGACTTGCCCGAGGTCTCTCACCTGGTCAACAATGCTTTAAGAGTAGAAAACCCGAGACATGTCTTGGCTGAGAGTATGAACGCAGGAAGTGGTCTGCGCTGGGTGTGTGACCTTGGGTGGGTTTCTCACCGCCCGGCCTCTGTCTCCTCGTCTGTGCAGTGGGTGCCTGCACTGAGCATTCTGCCAGTGCAGGGGGGCACACAGCGGGTCAGCTCTTGCTGGTGTGGACCCGTGCACAGGAAACGGGTTGGGATTCTGAGACTTCGGCTTGCTGTCATCCAGCAACCTCCAGGGAGCACATGTGGGCTCATGCTTATTAATACCAGGGTCCCTCAAACTCCCCCCAGCCCTGGCTCCTGCTCTCTGCTTCATTCTTCTCTGCCTCGTCCTGGGCTCTGTTATTTTTCTCATTAGCAACTTAGTTAGGTCCCCTGGAATAACTTGTTCATTGGCTCATGGCTCTCGGGCTCCTCTCCCACGTGCAGAGCTGTGCTGGGTGTGAGCACAGGGCGGCAGCATGTGACCTGTCCCTGTGGGCGTGTTCGTGCACTTCAGTGCTCGAGGTGCGTGTGCCTGTGCAGAGCAGGCAGGTACAGGAAGAGGGAGAGCAATGGAGCAGGTGATGTTAGAGAGCCTTTATTGTACGCTGGGCGCGGCTCCAGACCTTCCCCTGCACTGTCAGCCCTGCAGGTGAGGTGAGGTGAGGTGAGGCTGACCATGAGGTCCCACAGGTGTGCACATCTTGTCCGAGGTCACACCACCTGGAGGGGAGGATCCTGGGGTCAGAACCCTGGTCCCCACGACTGTAGTGCCCCGCCCCCCCTCCCCGTGTCCTGTGTCCCAGGCGGCTGCTAGGGCTGCGCAGGTGAGAGGCAGCAGGGCTGGCGGGAGCCAGGTGAGGGCGGCCAGTACGCGGGACGCACGCAGAGCAGTGCGGGGCCAGCTTGGCCAGGCGGGGCAGGGGCAGCGTCTGCACAGCCGAGCCAGATTCCTCTGGATGCTGGGAGGCGGGTGAGGCGTGCTCCTTGCCTCCTGGGGTCTTCCTGGGGCTGGGGAGACGGACGGACACACAGGTGGTTTTTGTCGCGTGGTGGGAGCTGGGGCGAGGGCAGGACTGGGTGTCAAGGGGGCAGAGGAGGGTCCAGGGAGGCCCCCGAGTCCCGGTGGGTGAGGGCGCCCCGCCGGGCAGAGAGCCGGCCCGTGGGCTTCTCGCGCCGGAGGAGACGGGTGATTCCCCGGGCCTGGTGGGCCTTGTGGCGGCGGCGTTTCTGCGGCTCGTCGGGCGGAGGCGGGAGAGGTGAGGCCCGCGGTGGGCGGAGCCGCCCCGTTTCACTGCGGAGGTCCCAAAGTGAGTCCCTGCGGCTTCAGTGGCCACGTGGCCTCCGGCCCGACAGCTGGTCAGCGACGCGGCACCTCCTGGCCCCGCGTTTGAACTCCCTGTGATTCTCACACGTCAGAGAGTCTTCTAATCCCCCACCCCCTGCCACTTTTTAAAAATGTGAAAGCCCCCTTCACTCGCAGGTCAGTCACCCTGAGCTGCGGGAGGTGACCGGTGGTGTCCCGGTGTGACCTGACCGGGACCTGGGACCAGGCGCTGGGCATGGAAACAGGGCGGAGGGACAGCCTCGGGAGACCCACACAGCGCCGCGCCTCCCTGGCTGCTGCCCGCCCGGCCCCGCCCAGGGAAACCTGGTCTTGTTTGCCAGGTGCCAGGGATGTGGCTTGATTCTGGAGAAAAACCCAGAAAGAGCCGGTGTCTCAGGTGCTCCTGGACGCTCAGCATGGTTACCTGTCCCGATCGTCTCCCTGGGAGTGTCCCGGGGCTGCCACCCTGCACCTGGGCCTCCAGGTGCCTTAGCAGCAGGGGGGGCCTGCTTGTCAGGCCCTAGGTGAAGTTCATGTTTTGAATAACTCTTTCTTTTGGTAAGATTTTAAATTTACAGAGAAGCTACAAGAGCAGTACTAGGAGCCTTTGTACCTACTATCTACATTTATTAATTGGATTTTATCAGTTGTTTACATTTTGCCCTGTTTGCTTTATCGTTCTCCCTCCAACCATGCATTGTACGTGCACTTGCCCTGACCCATTTGAAAGTTGGAGACACTAGTCCCATTTATCTGGGGACACTTTGGTGCAGGTTTGTCCAGAATAAGCGTGTCCTTCCACAACCACAGCAGGGTGGTCAGCATCAGGAAACTGAGCACTGAGACACCGCCGTTACCTAAGGGTTGTTTAGACCCTAGCACCCCTGCATAGCTGTTACTCTGAGATCGCCCGTCATGCAGAACGGGTGCCACTGTTCCTTTAGCCGTGCGATAGACACAGGTGGGTGCGTGCTCACTCTGGCGCCCACACCCCCAGCATCCATGGCTCCCCAGCACCCGTGTGGGGTTCTCAGTGAGCTGTGGCAGGGCCAGCGACGGACTGCCAGAGAGGAAGAGGGGTTTGGGGCTGAAGGGTCCCGTGCTGTCTGAGCCTCCCAGGGGCAGAAGCCGTGTGCCCACGTGGCGCCCGCTCTCCCTGCTGCCTTCTTGGGCAAGTGGGCCTCCCACTGCCCTGCCTGGAGGTCTCAGTGCTGCTTGCCCCTCCTCTCAGCCTTCCTGCCCTCCCCTGCGTCTCAGCCCATGCAAAGTGGGTTTTTTCCCAGGTTTGCTCTAGAAAATAGGTTAGATTGGATTAATTTATTTTGGAAATTACCATTTCTGACTCAGAGCAAAAGAGATTTTCTTTTTGCTGCTTTAAAAGACTGAAACCATGCCCCGGCTGGTGCGGCTCAGTGGACTGAGCACCTGCCTGTGAACCAAGGGGTCCCTGGTTCGATTCCCAGTCAGGGCTCACGCCTGGGTTGCAGGCCAGGTCCCCACTGAGGGGCGTGTGAGAGGCAACCACACAGTGATATTTCTCTCCCTGTCTTTTACCTTCCCTTCCCCTCTGCCTAAAAATAAATAAATAAATTAATTAATAAATAAATAAATAAAATCTTTAAAAAAGACTGAAACCAGAAGCAGGGCAGTTTCTGACGCCTGCTGTGTTCCTCATGAGGAGCTGGACCTTGCTTGGCTCCACAGGCACCCGGGGAAGAGGTGTCTGGAAGTTGTGCACGTGACGGGGGACTTGCTGCGTTCAGCTGAGCTCCCTGGGACGGGCCAGCAGGCTCCGTCTTGGCCTTTGATGTGCTGGCTGGACTGCGACCCATCCCTGTGTTCAGTTGCTACTGCTTGTGATCCGAGTGAGACACCTGAATTGTAAGAGTTGATTCCTCGTGTCTTGGGTCTGTAAGGCCCCATGCTGGTGTGGGAGGGGTGTCCGGGCTCTGCACTCCCTGAGTCCCTGTCTGTCAAACAGAGGGATGTTGGCTGTCACCAGTGTAAGGGGACATCCTGGAGATACAGTCTGAATGTGAGGTTGGCCAGTTGCTTGGAAACAGATACAAGTACCGTGTACATTCTGATGTTTTCGTAGCAGTGCCCTGCTCTCCATGGGCCATGGTGTCTGAAGCTGCCCGGACAGGGTCTGCTGTCCTCGTGGGCCATCTGGTTCATGGAATCTGCCAGGCCAGGCAGTATTCAATTAACTTCCCCTGGAAAGCACCAGGGACATAGGGAGCCAGCTCGAAGTTCACTGTGGGCATCCAGATAAATGAGAAAAGAACAGATTGGACAGGGGTGTCAAACTCGTTTTCACCGGGGGCCACATCAGCCTCACAGTGGCCTTCAAAGGGCCCAATGTAACTTTAGGACTGTGCACATGTAACTGCTCCTTAACAGTTGAGGGAGAGCTCGGAGCTGCCGCCAGGTAGAAGAAACAAGGTGCCAGCCTGGATAAAACCAAGCTGGAGGGCCTCATGTTTGCCACCTGTGAGCTAGGAAACACTAGGAGACCCAGAGAAGCAGCCTGCAAGGCCTTGTGCTGCTCAAAGCCCAGTGTCCCTGCCCCCACTCGCTCTCCTCGGGCTTCCCAGGCCTCCCTGTCCTGCAGCGGGGCCGGGTGTGCCCCTGCCTATGGTCTCTGCACGGGCCGGTCCCAGGAGGTCACACGGTCAGTTCCCTTCGCCCCACGCCACTTTCCCCATGGAAGCTTCTCATGACACCCAGTTTAATTCTAGCGTGTCCCCTCCCCCTCGTCTTCCAGACGCTTTCATCCTGCTTGTAGTCCCCTTTCTCAGGGTGCTCCCCACCCTGCAGCGTGCACCACTGAAGTTCACGGGGCGCCTTGCAGTCTGGGCAGTGGGGCCCAGGTGTCTGGGTGCACTTCTCAGCTTCACCTGGGCCCAGATTCATGTCACCTCGTGTAGATGTCTTGGCCCCTGTACCTCGGTGTCCTCATTGAAAAGAATGGTCCCTAACTCAGGATTTTCATGAAGAGTAAATGGATCGGTATTTATAAAATGGAGTGAGTGCCGTGTGCGTGATTGATAACTGTAGCTTTTGCTGTTCCCTCCCGCTGAAGGAAGCTTTGTGAAGTCACAGAGCTTTATCTGTTTTGTTCTGTGATGTGTCCGTACGTTCAGAACAGGGCCTGGCGCACGTTCAGAACAGGTGTGGGGGAGCCGGGCTCACGTGTGGGCAGCAGGGGCCGACCTGGGTTCCCCGTCCGGCTCCACACAAAGTGGCTGTGCAGTCAGACAGGGTCTTTTTAAACAACGGCTTCGTTTTCAGACAAGACATTTCGACTCCCTAGAATACACTCATAGCTTGTTTCAAACTCCCCTGTAATACTTCTGAACTTAGGTTGTATTAATTTTACCTTGTCAAACATTGACATTCAACTTTATAGCATAAATCCTGTAGGATTCAGTGGTAATTTCTGATTATTTTATTCTGGCTTTTCCGTTTCTGATGACTTTATGTAGATTCATCTCTCAAAGCCCCAACCACAGTGGAGCTGCTGCTCTTCCCCCCCCCCCCCCCCGGGGCTCACCCCTCCCTGGTCTGAGCGGTGAGCAGAGTCAGATAAAGTGTGGTGCACCGAGCGCCGGGCACGATAGCTGCCTGGCTGTGGCAGGTGGTGAATGCTGATGCTTGTCCTTCCTCAGCTCCACGGGGAGAAGTGAGTCACGGAGGGAGCAGGTTGGTTTGAGGGTGGGGGGGCGTGGTGAAGGGAGAGGGACGGAACCAAGGTGGTGCATGGATGTGGGACCCTTGAAGGCCGGCCTGGCCGGGGCGGTTGAGGAAAGGGGCTCTTTATGATTAAACTTGATGCTGAAGTGAAGGGTTGAGGGTGTTTTTAATAGTTTATTTTGATATCATTTCAGGAAAGTATAACTCCAGGAACTCTTGTTTACCCTTTCCCAGAACCGTCCGTTGTTTTCATTTTGCCCGTGTGCTTCTTCATATATTTTTCCTCCTCTCTGTTTGAAGTAGGTGCTTGCATTTATTCCTAGGAACTGGGACATCCTTGTAGATCTTGACAGGCAGCCGTAGGTTCTTGAGTAAGGAAGTGGCTGGCGTAAAGGGAAAGGTGCTTGGGGAGATGGCGGGGCCTGTGGGTGGCAGTTTGGAGTAATTTCCGCTGGAGGGTGATGAGGACATCGGTGACAGAGATGTTCAAGGGGGTCCATACCCAGGAGGGGCTTAGCGGAGCCCTGGTGTGTCCTGCTGGGGACAGCTGGGGACCAGGAAGGGGGGCCTTACCTGCTGTGAAAAGCAGCCCTGCTCTGTGGTGCGGGTCTGAAAAGCAGACTTCGTCTTGTTTTGTACACAGGGAAGTGGGACAGCACTCTGTGCTTCTAGTCCTGCGATGGCGTGCAAAGATAGAAGTGTTCTGCATTCTTTTTCCCCCACATATTTTAATCCTCAGCCGAGGATACACCTGTTGATTTTGGAAAGAGAGGAAGGGCAGAGAGAGGAGAGGTGGAAATGTTAGTTGGTTGCCTCCTGTACGAGCCCTGACCAGATATCGAACCCGCAACCTTCTGGTGTGTGGAACTGGACCCTGCTCCAAGCAGCCAAGCCACCCTCAGGGCCCCCGCACTCCTGAGGGAGCAGTGGGAACCTGCTTTCCCGCAGAGTGTGCAGGGTGTGGGGGCCGAGATGCGGCAAGGTCTGCAGCAGGCACTGCAGTTGTGCTGGCAGGGGGCTCGTCTTCAGGGACAGAGTCCGATGCGGGTCTTGGGATCATCAGTGATTCGGTGGGGACCTTTGGGACCCAGGAGGGGTGAGGTGCAGAGGAGGAAACTGAAGGGGACGGTGGCAGCAGTGAAGAGAAGTCGGGTGAAGAAAGGACCTGCACGAAGCCCGAGTGAGTGAGCTCCAGCGTTCTGGTGCCAGGCCAGTGCCCGCCGGGCCTGGAGGCCCTGCTTGGGCTCTGTTTTCCCAGAGTTGTGGCCAGAATAAGGAGCACCCTGGGAGTCATGCCACCCAGGTGCCAAACCCAGTCAGACTGTCGAAGGGTTCGCAAGTGACCTCCCAGGGCCCAGGAGTTCGTGGAACAAGGACCTCAGGGGGAGTTTGGCATCAGAGACGGGCTCTCACATGTGAGCTGACACTAAGCATGGAAAGACCCCTCCCTTCAGGATGCCATGTTGAATGGAAGGTCGGTATTCTCTGTAGCTTCCAGAACTTCCAGCCGTAGCAGAATCTTCCTACAGGACAGTTGGCGGGCCCCTGGAGCAGCAGCTCTGAGGAGCGCGCAGTGGCTGCGTGTCCCTTACACGTTGTTCCCACATGTGTGCACCTGGCACCTTTGCAGCCTGGACACGGGGAATGTGGAGGTGGTGCCCAGTCAGACCTCGGGGTCACATTTTCAGGAATTTTGCAAGTTGGTTGTTGGAAACAGCCATTATTAAAAGCGAACCCTGTAAACATATAATTAAGTTATTTAAAAACACGGGTAATAGAAACACCCACCCCACCACATCCTAGCTATTTTGGCGTTGGCCACGCCCTCCTGGCCCTGGAATCAGGTACCGGAAGTTCTGGGGTGGGGGCGGTGGGTGTCCTCCAGCTCTGGGTGCTTGGCCCGTGGCCTCAGCAGGTGCTGGAGAAAATGTCACCGTTTGCAGTTCACACTTAATGTGTCTGTGTCTGTCGCCAGAACCTGAGGGACGCACCCAAATGATTGAGGGAGTGCGCTGCTCGTGTTTGAAAAGCAGGCTGCAGTTCAGAGCGAATGGCTCAGGTCACGTTTCATGGCACCTTCCTTGTTCCACTTTTGCTTCACCCTTAGAGTAAATGAAACCGTGGGTTCATCGACTTGACCCAGGACGGCCTGCTGTGAGACCCGGCTGGAGTGAGTTCACAAGAAAGGCACCGTGCATTTTCCTGCTGCGTCGCTGCCGTGTGCTGGTGTGTGCGCATCACTGCGTCGTGTGTTCTACTGCTGGTGTATGTCACCGTCTTTCCTGTCAGTGCAGTTTGTCATGGGTGTCTGCGCACCTCAGGCAGGAACGTGTGTTCGGAGACCAGGTTAAGCGCGGACCAGCCAGACCTTTGGGAGTCCTCAGTGTGATGGGGGAGGCGCTGATAAACCGTCACAGCTCCGTGTGATGGGCGTGGGGGAAGGACCAGTGAGGGCCCCTGAAAGTGTGTGACCAGGTGCTTTTAGCCTGTGGGGAGCTGGGAAGGCCTCAGGGAAATGATCTGACTTCAATAAAGCAGAAGCTGGGGTGTTGGGGCGCCTAGGGCAGGGCTATGGCTCCGGGTGAGGTCGAAGTGTGAGGCTCAGAGGGAAGGAGGCCGGTGTTTTGGAGAGAGAGGTGGGTGCGGAGCAGGCTGCGGGGCTGCTAGCCGTAGGTCCTGTGAAGGGCATGCCAGTGGCCTCAGGGTTCTGCTTTAGGCTGTCGGACACTCAGTTGCCACAGACACTCAAACGGTCCATTTTCCGTGTGGCGGGCTAGATGGCGGCTGCAGAAAAGAGGCGTCGATAGGTTTCTTGTGAAGTAAGTAGTTAGACTGGACAAATGGGAATGCCCCACTTGCTGTGTGCAGGGCTTGGTGCTGGTGGTTTCCAAGGAGACAGATGGTAAACATTGTCCCTCACCCCCCGGAGTGTGTTTCGTGGTTGGGGAGCCATGTGGACGCCCAGGGAGCTGTCCACGTGGCCGGAATGCTGTGGCGGGGCAGTGATGCTGACGGAGCGGAAGGCCACGTGGACAGGCGTGGTGATGATGATCTGCAGTGGTTTCCTCGGGGGACCCCGGAGGAGTATCCCACTTTCATTGTGTGTGTTCCAGCAAAGCTTGCTTTATAGACCAGGTAATTTAATTAAAAGTTAACATCATTTTCACGTGTCTCTAAACTTGAAATGTTATCCTTCCTTTGTTTTTTTCCAACCATGTGAAAATGTGGAGACCGTTCTTAGCGTGGACCACAATTACAGGCTGCTGCCCTAGACCAGAGGCTGCAGGGAGCTTCTTGCATGTGCCCAAGCGTGTGGGCACGGACACGCTAGGAGCCAGATGGAAATCATTAACCCCAAGTCTGGGAGGGAGACGTCTCCACCAGCCACGCTCAGACAGGGAGACCTGGGGGCTGACGACCACCAATGACCACGGCTCCCTCTCAGGGTTACAGTCTGGGTGTCCCTCCTACCAGCAAAGCATGAGGATCACAAAGGCTGTCAACCAGGGTTCCTTCGGGCTTGCTGGGGGAAGCGATTCCTCTCTGTGCGTGGTTGGAAGGCTTTTCCCCAGTGCGCATTCATTTGGTGATGCAGGACAGTTTTCTCCGTGAGATGACAGTTCCCAATTGGTTCTGGGACAAGGTGGGTGAAGCTCCCACTGCCCTGTCTTCTGGGTCCCTGAGGACCCTGCTCTTGACCAAAGTCCCTTCGACTCTCGGTTCCTGATTGGTCTCCGTCACTCACTGCTCTGCTGTCTCTGCCCATCCGTGAGCGCTCATCAGCCCCACCAGACTTCAGGGCAGGATGCTTCCTGCCGTCCTCCCGTCCCTGGGCACCTGCTTTCAGAATGCTGCCCTGATGCTTTATGTCTACCAGGAGGCTTCCCAGAAGAGGCCGAGAGGAGACTGACACAGCGTCCGCCTGACCTCGGGGAGCGGTGCTGGGCTGGGAGGGGTGCAGAGAGGGGCTCCGTCCCCTGGGGCCAAGATCCCTGTGCGGCTCAGCGCCCTCCCGTTGAGGTCTTCGGGAAAGAGGCCCTGCACCTGTCTTCTCATACCCCACTGGCTGAGTGCCTGCTACGTGCCAGGCCCGGTGTTACTTAGGATGATGCAGTGGCACCGGAGACATGGGTACTGATCTCAGTTTTTTTAACAGCTTTACTGTGTAATCCACATACAGCACCGTTTGCTCCCGTGGCGTGTGTGCCTCACTGGGCTTCAGTGTGTTCTGAGCGGTGCCACCGTTTCCGTAATTGGTTATAGAACTTTTTTTGCCATCCCAAAAAACCCTGTACACGCGGCGTTAGTTCTTTCTGCTCTCTAGTTCCTAGGCAACCACCATTGTCCTTTCTGTCTCTGCAGGTTTGTCCTTTCGGATGTTTCTCATGAAGGGAATCACACCACGTGTGATATGTCGGCTTCGTTCACTTAGTGCGGTGTTCGTTCCGTGGCATCAGGGCCTCTTTGCTGCAGCCGATGGTACCCGTTCTGTGGGTGTGCCATGTTCGCACCGCACAGCTGACATTCTGCCTTTGGCTGTTTGAATGGTGCCGCTCTGAACACTCGTGCAGGTTTTGTGGGGACCTGTGTTGTCACTTCCCTTGTGCACACAGACACCTGGGCGTGCGGTTGCTGGTCACAGAGTAGCCGTGGGTTCAGCGCCCTGAGGACCTGCCAGACCGTTTCCCACCCCCACCTCCTCAGCCACTGCTCACGGTCTGTCCTTCCGATCCCCGTGATGTCAGGTGCTGCTCACCGTGGTTTTGGTTGGCGTTTCCCCAGCAACTGATGATGCTGAGCAGCTTCTCATGTGATTATTGGCCATTTGCGTGTCATCTTTGGAGAAACTCTAATCAAATCTCTAGCTCATTAAAAATCTGGGTTACTTTTCACGGTTGAGCTATAGCCGTTCTTTGCATATTCTGCATATAAGTTTCTTGTCAGGTACATGATTCACAGCAATTTTACCCAATTCTGTGGTTGTCTTTTCGTTGTCTTGACAGTGTCTTTATGCTTCGAAGTGTAACAGCTTTTCATTTTGATGACTCGAATTTGCCCTCAGTTCTTGAATGAACCCAGGTTTCTGGGTTTTTAAGTGCTCCTGTGGCATTGGAAAGGTCTCCTGAGCTGAGTAGTTTGTAACCAGTCTTACACCTTTCAATATCGGAAGTAACATCGTTTCAGCCTCTAGAAACCTCACCTCCCGTGACAGCAGAGACTCGGGCACGTCAGGTTCTTCGCGGCGTTCGCTTGCCACGTCGCTGGTGAGAGCGACCGTAAGTGGAGGCCACTGGACGCGCCGACTGGGCCCAGACTTCTGCAGGCGGTTGGGCACACAGGTATCGGGGTGCGTGGACGCGTGAGCCACGGTCACGTCACCTCCCTTGTGTGGTCTCAGGAGGGTGTTCAGCTCCATTCACTCCAATAGAAGGCGCAGACTTGGTAACAAGTGCATCTGGGTCATGCAGCTGAGTGATCAGAAGGAGCAGCGCCAGCTGCCTCCCATGCCGGTGCCTGCAGTCAGGCAAGACTGGGGGGAGTGAGACACTTCGCTGGCACCTGGCGGACACCTGTGTGACAGGACACGCCGTCCAGTCGGTGGGTGGAGCGAGCTCCGGAGCCGCACCACGGGACCACGTTGCGCTGCGAGGGGGGACAGGGCCGGGTGCTCTTTCAGAGCCGCCTTTGCTCTGGGCCCTTCCATCAGGCGCTGCTGCTCCTGAGTTCCTGAGTTGGGGTAAACGAATGTGCGGGGTTTTCCTTTGCATGTAACGTGAGCAAGTGGATGTAAATCATGAAGCAGGGTGGGTGGTAGAGTGCAGCAACAGGAATGTGAGGAGGAGAGGAACCTCGCTAAGGAGACTATGAGAAGTACCTTCTTTCCAAATGCCAGGGAGTTGTGTGAATTTATTAAATAGGAGATGAATCAAATAGGCACAATACAGTTTAAAAGATTCCCGCACTGGCCAGGTAGCTCAGTTGGTTCGAGCGTTGTCTGGACGCACCAAGGCTGTGGGTTCGATCTCCAGTCGGGGCACATACAAGAAGCAACCAGTGACTGTGGCAGTAGGTGGAGCAAATTGTTGCTTCTCCCTCTCTCCCTGTCTAAAATCAATTTTTTAAAAAAGATTTTACTCGTTGTTGCAGGGCAAGGGAGGGAGAAAGAGAGGGAGAGAAACATCAGTGTGTGGTTGCCTCTCCTGCGCCCCCTACTGGGGGCCTGGACCGCAACCCAGGCCTGTGCCCTGACTGGGAATTGAACTGGCGACCCTTTGGTTCACAGGCCGGCCCTCGTCCACTGAGCCACACCAGCCGGGGCTCTACAATCGATTTTTAAAAATCAATTAAAAAAAGTGTTACTCATGAGGCATCAAAATGCTTGGACAAGTCTTGAGCAGGTGTAGTTTAGTGATGGAGCCTGGTCCCACAGTCCCGTTGTGGGTGGGGTTACCTGGGATCAGGTGGGTGCTGGTGGCCCCTTGGACGGTTCTGGCCTTTCTCTGCTGCAGAACTCAGGACCATCCTGGGCGGGTTTGTGACCATAAGCTGACCTGCGACTGTGCTTCCAGAGCGGCCAGTCACTCCCAGACTCTTTCTGGAACCTGTGAGGCTTGGGAGTCTCTGCCGTGTTCTTGGTGGGGATGGATTTCCATGCTTTGAAGGTGGGTGTGATGTGGTTAAAAGTGGAAGCCATAACGTCATCCTGCCTGGGTCAGTTCTGGCCTCTGAAAGCCATGTGGCCTTGAGTACATTAATAAATTTGTTTTTCAAGTATAAAGCGTGGATAATAATACCTCTTTCGTGCGCTTGTTATGAGCATTAAATGAATCCCCAGGTGGAGATCAAAGACCAGCGCACAGAACGGTGCCCGTCACGTGGCCAGCACACGGTGCATGTCGGCCATGCTGACGTTGCTTCCACACAGCCGGGCACAGGTTTCCACCCAGCTCTCGGAAGCGAAGTAGCGATCACACTGGGCAGTGGTGAATTTGTGAGACGTGGAGCGTGAGAAGAAAAGACGGCACTGTCTGTTCTTACTTATCACCTCCCGTGCGTTGGGCCCGGTCGTACACTCGTGTGTGGGCGTGCGTGGTTCTCACTGCAGCCACGCTGGGCAGTCTGAGCTCAGCGGGGCTGGTCCTCCTCACACGTCTCCCAGGAGCTGGGCGTTCTCTTGACTCCCTCACTGCTTTCCTTGTCTGTGTCCATCTTGGGAGCCAAAGCAACAAGAAAGTGCTTCTTTGCCCTGAGCCTTTTCTTTCAGCGACCCGTGCCCTCAGGGAGCGAGGGATTCCCCGACACACACCTTTTTTGGGTGAGTCTTTCTGTTGCGGCTACTGATCAGTGATGCGGAAGTCTCCGGGGGACCTGTCTTTCAAAAAGGTCTGCAATCACCTGCCCTACTGATCCCTCTTCCCCCACAGCTCACCAGTTGCCCCAGGCTGGAGCATGGGGGTGTGAGCCTGTGTCTCCTCACTGTCCCCACACAGGCTGCCTCCAGGCCGGGTCAGGAGGATCCTCTTGGGAAGGAACATGTGCTCAGCGACATGTTCTCCAGAAACACGTCCCTGACCAGATAACGTGATTTGCAGAAATCTTCTGTCCTGTGGGTTGTCTTTTCACCTTTGATGGTGCTTTTCAAAGCCTATCATTCATGCGACACCCCTCCCCTCCTGCTGCTGCCTGTCCTGTGTCCCACCCGAGGAGGCTTGTGCGCCACCAGGTATCAGAGCAAAGGGGTGTAGCGCCCTCCCTCCACACACACACTTCCCTTGTCCCTCGAAAGGTGACTTTCAGCCCACAGTGGTTTACGATGAAAGACCTGCGGTTCAGGAGGCCCAGAGCCTGGGCGAAGCTCCACCTGAGGGGCTGGGGGATGCAGACAATGCAGAGGGCCAGCACCGCCCGAGGTGGGTGCCCAGGCGAGCGCCGAGCTGAGCGTGGGTGCTGCTGTGGGCCAGGCCGTGCCAGAGACTACACATGCGGACGAGTCAGGTTGCGGTTGCCGTGGGAACCGTGACCTTTGAATTTCCTGGCGTATGCCTGGAATTTTAGTTGCGTAATTACTACAGCAACTTGGAACTTTGCCCCTTCTAGCCCTCCTTCTTGGCATTTAATTTTTATCTCAGTGAGTTAGGCCCATAGCTCTCGGCCTGCCCTCTTTCCGGGGCTGAGGGCCTCCATTTCCTTTTCCAGCTCCCCCAGTGCTTGGGCAGGAGGCCACCCGGGGCCCTGGCCCGGGGCTTCCTCCTCCTATCCCCAGGCCAGGCCTCAGGCTGGGTGAACCCACTCTCTGGGAGCTGCCTCCGGGTGGACAGAGGTGAGGTACAGGGTGGGCCCTTCTGGGCCTGATGTGCAGTATCTTCTCCGAAAGCCCGTGTCCCCCTTCCAGGGAACCCCACGTTACTGGGAGTGTCATTTGGCATTTCATCCGCTGTTGCCTTGGGACATTTTTCTTGTCTTGAGAACGTCTGTCATTTGGGATGAACAGGTGGTCTGGTTTCTTTTTTCTGCAAACCAGATTCTAAGATTCTTGAGGGCTAGGAGTTGAAGTCATTGCGTTGCTTGGTCACTGGATTTGCTGGATTGAACGTGTGTTCTCCTAGTGTCTGCTCTGAGGAAGGCCCCCGGGCTGGGGGCTGTGACAGCTAAAGGGCAGACACGGGCCTTTGGTCAAATTCCTCAGGATTCCTCACCTGGCCTGGTGCGCCATGGGCTCCCCCACCCTGCCAGCTTCTTCCTGTCCCTGGAAACTACCGGGCCTCTTGATTACCTGGGGGCCTGCGCACAGAGCTTCCTCCTGCCCCCAGGACCAGTCACTTAGCGCCGTTCCTCTGGACATCGCTTCCCGGCCAAGGCCTCTCCTGACCAGCACGTGCCCTGCTCTTCTTTCCCTGTGGCCCCTCCACTTTCCCGTGGCGGAGAGTCTGATTAATAATTACACTCTGGGTCTGTGGAGCGTCTCACTCGTCTGTCTGTGTATCGACATTTTCACACTGATGGTTAAGGCCCCCGGCTGGCTGTCTTCCCACTCCTGGGACGTCAAGGCATCATTTTGTCCACACCCTACTCAGACCGGGTGCCTGGTGTGTAGTAGGCTCACAGTGAATGCCCAACGGTGGAGTGTTCCTGTAGAAATGTGTGCGCTTTCTTTTTAAGGGACAAGCAAGAGGCATAAAGTGACTGGTGACTTGTCCTGTGGCTGTTTGTGGTCGAGGGGCCTGTGGGGCCACCAGGGTCCCTCTCTTGAGGTGGAATCGGGACCTCTTTGATCCAGGCAGAACACACGTGCTTCCGGTTCCCTCTTCCCTCCTCTGTGTGCCTTTGTTGGCCAGTCCCAGAAATAGCCTCAGGCAGCCCTGCTGTTCCTGTCTAAGCCGTTGGAGACACTGATTTCAGAACCTTTGGGAGGCTCTGTTTTGCCCAAACTCTGAGTCATTTCTGAGAAGCAGCCTGTGAACAGCTCGGAGAAGCGGAGGTCTTTGTTTTTCCTCTTTGCTTACTTCCCCAGAGGAAACTGATAAGGGCATGTCTGTCCCTCCCAACCTTTGAAAGGGGACTTCATACCCACTCCGACACGGGCTGGACGCTGCCCGTGACCTACTGTGAAATGTCTACCTGAAGAATCTGCCGTGCTGTCTCCCAAACACTTCCAGCTTGTTGGGCAGAAAGAGGCGCTCTGCAGACCCAGAGTGTAGTCATTAAGCAGACTTTCCTTTCCTCTCCTCGGCCGTGGGCCTGTCTTCCCTGCTCCGCTGCAGGGACAGCGCAGGGAGGCACTGGCCGGCCCCGCCCAGCCCTCCTGCCCAGACACACGGGCTGGAGGGACGGACAGTCAGCTCACCGAGCCAGCGACTCCCAACCCTTTCATCGGGTGGCACAAAAAGTGATTACACTCTGCAGCACACCAAAAATGTATTTTTTGCCAATCTGACCAAAAAAATTGGTATAATTTTGATTCCTTTGCACCAGACAGCTATTGTTGTCCGCTGTTGTCATTTTTTAATTTGACACTCGAGGGGAAAAGAGGTCAGTGCCCCTGACTGAAGAGTCAGGTGTTGGCATGTCTTACAAATTCCTGTGGTGCACTGGGTGAAAACCGCTGGCCTAAGCCATATAATTTGGCAGGATTCACAAAAATGTGGAAAAGCATTTTATTTTTATCTTGTCTTCTGTTTCAGCACCCGCCCCACTTCAGGGCAGTACCTCCTAAACTATGTTCTGTGGACTGTTAAAGGTATTCTGGAGAAAATTACAACATGTCCTTAATAAAATGATTGAATTTTACTATTTTTTTAATAAGGGGAAGGGTTTTTTTTTAAGGCTTTTAAAAACTGATTGTCTTCTGCAACAGGTAACTCACCCATGAGACCATTTGAGTTGTGATTGATGAAGTACAAGTGCATCCAAAATGCCACAGGCTTTTTGTTGCCGTCCCCGCTAGTCCAAGGACACCTAGGCCCTCTCAAGCTCCCTTAGTCCTTCCGTAACTTCCCATCGGAAGCTTCTGTAGTCGGACCCTGGGAGGAACGCTGGGCAGTTGGAACCGGTCTTACCTGCAAGAGGCTGCAACTCGCTTAACATCGATAGGTTCTCGGAAGTGGCAGCTTTAAGGGAAATGATGTCATGTCAACAAGAGTTAAGTTACCGCAGCAAAAACATTTTCACTGGTCACGGAAGCATCACCAGACTTCTAATAAAGACCCAAAACAAACAGCGAAATAAACGTGAGCTATGCATACATCTAAGAACCATTAATAAAAACAAGGGAATTATTTTTGAACCAGTTATTCCAGTTCAGGGTCGCAGGTGGCCAGAGCCTCCCCCGGCGGCTCGGAGCGCAGGCGGGACCCACGCCAGGCAGGACGCCCTCCTGTCTCGGGGCCGCCCACACCCGCACTCACGCCGACTGGGCGGCGGACTCTCCTGTGAACCTGATGTGCGTGTCTGGAACGTGGGAGGAAACCCACGCAGCCGGTGGCCCCGTCTGGGAATTGGGTGTCCCCTCCTCAGCATCAGAGGGAAGCCCTGCCAAACGAAACAGCTGTGGAGGGCCGGCCGCACCTGTGGATGGTGAGCAGGCGCCTGCTGTGTGGACACTGTCCCCAACGCTGCAGAGAGTTACTTTCTTTGAGCCTCCCCTCAAAGTTATCCTGTCCCCTGAGTCAAACCGTGTTAATGTCTGTTTCCCAGTGGGCACAAGGGGGCTCGGGAAGCTGTGGCACTCCTCGGGTCTAGTGCATGGCGGTCCCAGGTCTGGGTCCGGAGCCCGTGCGCTGTTCACAGCTGCTCCTGGTGTCTGCGCGATGTGACTCTGGGGAGCTCTGTCCTTGCAGGTCTGAACCTCGGGCGGAGGCCACGGCCCCCGCCCCCCACCCCCTGGGCACACAGGCTTCCTGGGCGCCTCCGCTCTGAGCCGCTGTGCCCGATCCATCCCACTCGTCCCACAGGGTCTGCCTGCCCGGTCCCCTGTCTCCTGGGAGACTTGTCTGGCTCTTTGGACCTACATTTACAGACTTTGTCTTTCCTTAAATAGTGAAACGCTCATTGTAGTTAAATTCGCTGGGTGGTGGTTGAATCGAATCTGTTAGAAGTTGCCTCTTCCCGGCTCCTGAGCGCCTGCTGTCGGGAGCTGCGACTCGTGCGCGTGTGCGTGTTGCACACGTGTGTGCGTGTCAGCTTGCAAGTCCTGAGTCATCCAGTACCTCAGCCGGGGTAATGACATCTCGAACATGTATGTTCTACTTTTTCTGCAGTGTACATGGGAATTCATTGGAAAATGTTGCATTCATAGTTTTTTAATTGCTAAGCATGTTTCAGCCAACAGTTATCAGGAATAGCCTGTGTCATGTAATGATTAAAAAGACATAGCTGATGGCCCCTGGCCAGCTGGGTCAGTGGGTTGGAGCATCGTCCATGCACCAAAGGTTGTGGGTTCGACCCCCGGTCAGGACGCATGCCTAGGTTTTGGGTTCAGTCCCCAGCTGGGGTGTGTGTGAGGTGTTTCTCCCCCTCCTCCTCTCTACAAATCAATAAACATATCCTCAACTGAGGACTTTTTTAAAGCGTTTAAAAAGTGCCTTTAAAGAAACAGTTGATGGTAGAAACGAGTCATCACCTCACTGTCCGCCCCCCAAAAACTCCCTGGGGACCGACCGCTGGCTGTGCCGTGCGTTTGGCATCTCTGCACTGTGAGCATTTACAGCTGTTTTATGTGTTGTCTTCACTGCTCGCCTCGACCATGAGCCCCATGCGGGCGGGATGTCCATCTTGAAGCAGAGGCGGCCCCAGGGGAGGCTGTGGTTCCCTTCCGTCCTGGAGTCCCGTGTCACCTCCTGGAGCCCTCCCACCCTTTCCTGCCTGGTGCCGCTTTCACAGACCCCTGACTTCTGGGGTGTCTCACCAACGAGCGGCAGTGACTCGTGGGGCTCCAGCTGCGCTTTCAGCAGCATTGGGCTGGGCTGTGGGCCGAACGTTATTGTTTAAATAAATATTTAATGAGCATTTTTGCCAGGTATTTGGAAAATGATTTAGGACTGGGTTCTCTCACTCATTTCTTAGAAGTACCCTGTGAGGCAGGTACTGTTTTTACTCGTCTTGTGGATGATGCACCTGGGCATTGCCTCAGGGAGTGTGCAGCGGGCCTGGCGGATCTGTGTGTTTTGGTCTCCCAAGGAACTGTGGCAGTGACAGAGACCGTGGCACATGGCGGTGCCCGGGCAGGGACCAATACCAAGTAGTTTGGTACTGCAGGCAGCTCAGGGGCGCTGGGACTCAGGAAAGATGAAGGGGGTGAGGGGCCGGGCAGGAGGCCGACTCAGCTGGGCTCTGAAGCGAGGAGAGGAAGCGCAGTCCCACTGTGGGGAGCAGCCCAGAAGGGGCCGCGTGAGAAGGACATGCTTGTGGGCGGTGGAGGTGGGAACGGAGGCGGGGGCTCAGCTGGAGGGCAGAGGACCTCAGGGCAGGTGGGAGATGAGACTAGGCCACTAGAGCCAGAAGGGTTTGAAGTCACATGAGTCAGCGGGACAGAGATGCTGAGCACATCTGTACGGCCTGGGGCAGGGCAGCCTTTCTGCTTACTAGTCGTGAGGTCGGCAGCAGGTGACAGACCCCTCTGGACTCTGGCTGCTGTCAGATCTGTCTGGTTCTTCATTATTCTCTCCCTGTGAGCCCCGGGGGGTCTGCCGTCACCTGTGCTGGTCCATGTCCGTGGGTCAGACCGAGTGGGTCAGACCGCCCTGGAGCGTGGTGAAGCCAACACGTGCAGAGAGGAGGCCAGAGACTGGCCTGGACCCCAGCCCTGTCACTGACCAGCTGTGCAGGTGACCTGGCCTTCCTTCATTCTGTCTACCCCCACCTGCACTTTATAGGCAACGACAGCCCCTAGGGCAGTTTCGGGGTGACGCTGGGAGCAGATTATCAGCACAGAGGCTGTTTAATCTAGCGCTCCCCCACTTCCTGAGATCAAGGGCCAGCTCTCTCTTGCTGTGCGACTTTGGGCAGCTCATTGCCACACCTTTTTGTTATCTGCAAAATCAGGGCCCCGCTGCCACTGTGCATCCTCACGGTGAGAATTCAGCAAGTCCCCGAGGCTGTGACTGGTGTCCTTCTGGTCTCACAGGTGTGGAGGTGGCGTGCCTTGCGCTTCCCTGAAGCACTGAGATGACCACTTCCAGGACCTGTCTGAGCTTCCAGGTGTTACTGAAATACTTAAAGAAAGTCGGTCATTGTCTTCAGATACAGAAGGGCTCTTGCATCATAGACTTTCTTAGGCACAGAAACATTTCCCTTCTTTTTTAAATAAAAAGGGGGAGGGAGGGAAGAGAGGAGAATGCCTAGATGTCCTTCAGCCTCAGCTTCCACCTCTGTCTGAGGTGCCTCCTTTCTTGAGCAGGGGCCACCTGCCTGCTGGGGCCAGGTCGGCGGTCAGCCTGGGTGTGGGCTAAGCTGCCTGTCTGCCTGGCGCCCCTGAGCTGCTGGGGAGTTTCTGTTCAGGAATGTTCTCCCCCGTCCCGGGCCCAGACCAGCCTTGCTGGCCTCGGCAGTGTCCTCTGGCTCTTTCGTCCACAAGCCTCCCACCCCTCCTCTTCCCCAGCAGTTGGGTCTGAGTCCTGAATTTATCTGTTTGGAGCAATTCTCTCCCCGTGCCGCCCTCCCCACCCCCCTCGCATTTTAAACAAAACTCGGTCGTTGGATCTTGTCCTCTGTAGATGAAGTGAGAGCTGCTGCCACAGGACTGGCTCAAACCAGAAACCAGCTGCTTTGAAATTGCTGTGACTTTTTGTTTTTAAGGTTATATTCTCAGAGACGGGGAATGGAAGGAGAGAGGGAGAGAACGATTAATGTGTGGCTGCCTCTCACTGGGCCCCACTGGCGACCTGGCTACAACCCAGGACTATGCCCTGCCTGGGAATTGAACCCGCGACCCTTTGGTTTGCAGCCTGCGCTCAATCCACTGAGCCACAGCAGCCAGGCCTTGCTGAGACCTTTAAAGGTGCTGTTGGTGTGTGGACCCAGTTTCCTGCATGCAGAACTGTGTTGTCTGCGCGGTTCCAGTGCGGGCTGTGCCCGTGTGCAGGTGGGCAGCACTGGCAGGGGTACATGGGCTTGGTGTCAAGGCTTTACTCTCCAGCAGGGTCGGTCTTGTGGCGCCAACCCCCGTCACCCCGCGCACCTGACCCCGTGGTGGGTGGGCCTGTGCCGTGTGCAGGGTAGGGAAGTGACCCTGAGGCACACTGGCCGCATGGGCAGACGATCAAACAGAAGTGCAGCCTCATCACTCGGTGCCTCTGGCGTTGGCAGCGTGTCTTGCATGGGGAGTGGCCAGTGAGCGGTCACTTTGGAAATGGCTGGAGATGGGGCTGCACATATTTGGCCTCTGCCGTGCCAGATGAAAATGCCGCCGGGGGCTGTGAGAGGGCAGCCTGCTGGAGGGCGGACCGGCGCCGGGGAGTGCAGGGTGACAGGGGAGGCCGCAGGCTGGCCTCCCCTCCAGCTCTGTCTCTCAGGGCCTCGCGCTGGGTCTGAGCAGTACCGGGGAGGCCTCTCCTCCCTGTTGGAGCACAGGGTCCAGGGGGACCACCGTGTGGAGCAGTCCACCATCAGTGCCCTCGACATTGGGGTTAGAAAGAAACAGGCCCTGCCTCCTTTGGAAGGACCAAGAAGGACGTCTCTGTTAGAGCCTCGCTTGCTGTCGCCGCTGCAGCTGCGCGTCTCGAGGGGCTCTGATTCTGCCTTGGGTGACAAACGCAGTAAGGATGGGGACCGTGTCCTTCCTGTTCAGGTTCCGTGTGACCTGTTGCCCCCCGGGTAAAGAGGCTTCCTCCTGCCTGAAGCCGGGAGCCACTGGCCTTGAGGGTGGATCAGGGTGAGAGCAGCTCCCTCAGGGTCTTCCCTGGAGCCTGACCCACAGGTGTGGTGACTCCTGAGGGAGACGGGCCCTCAAGGTCGGAAGGGCCTCAGGTGAGTGCCGTCTTCCTTGGTCCAAGGGGTGTCAGCTCCCCCCACCTCACCCACCTCCCCACCACTTGTGGGCAGGGGCAGGCGCAGGACAGTGGGCCCACCGCATGCTGAGTGCTGCTTGCCTTACTGTTCAGGCCGCTACGATTCTTGGATCTTTCCCCAGGTTTCTGTAAAACGGACCCGAGCAACGTGAGTGCCCTAAAGGAGCAGAGAGGCAGCTGCCATTTCCCCTCGTACACAGGGTGCCTGGCGGTCTTCCTTGGCGTCGTCTGTGGGGGGCAGTGTGGGTCAAGGTCGGCCGTGGGTTGGAGTATCAGAAGCGTTTACCCTCTCCCTCCCGTGCAGGGTGCGGGCGGTCAGTAAAGTCAGCACCTGGTGTGTGAACCTTCTGTATCTAGTCTGCTTAGCTTTCTGTCTTCAGAAAGTCTTGGGAAGGTGCTTGTCCCCAGCACCTAAAACTACACCTGCCAAAATTGCTGCTCAGTGTTTGTTAACTGACTTCTTTCAAAAGTCCTGTTCCCATGGCCACAGCTCAAGTCTGGGTGGGCCCCGGGGCCCCGCCTGTCTGCAGCTCACCTTCCTTGTCCCACCCTCAGGGCCGAAGGCTAGAGTGTCCTACTGCTGCCCCCGGGGAGCCCCGGTCCACCCGCCCAGCCCTGAGTGCCCCCCGGCCGAGTCTCACTCCGGCCTCCTCTCTGCTTGCCCAGTCCTAGCTGTGCCCCCCAGGCCCCCGGCAGCTTGGCCACGCCGCTCAGGACACATTTGCCGTAAGGGCTGTGTCAGTTTCTCCCTCGACTGGGTTGTGAGCGGCTCCTCTGGCCCTGCCAGTGGTCATCCCCCATCGGTCACTTCCTGCACAGCAAGAAAACCCTTTATTCGCACACCGACCACTCCTGCAGTCCACAGCCTAGAGAATATTCGCTCATGAGCCTTCTTCCATGACCCCGTTTTGAATCCTTTTTCTGTTTGGGGCTATGCGCTCAGGACACAGGTTTTGTGCGTTTGGCTAAGGAAAAAAAACAAGATTCAGTTTTTAAAGCTGAATCTCAGGGAGATGAGGCGGTCAAGGAGAGGAGCCTCTGTGGACAGGTATGAGTGGGAGCCGCAGCAGGTGTGGCCTGGGGCTGGGAGACCTTCCTCCGAGCAGGAGCCCACCCCACACTGGAGGCCACCCCCAGTCACACCTGTGTGAGGGCAGGCACAGCTGGGGGGCGGGGCCAGAGACCCTGCAGCTGCCCTGGCTTCCCCTTTCTTATCTCCTGTTTTCCCACGCCCACCCTGAGTCTGGCCGACCTCCTGCCACATTGGAGATATTGGTGCACCAAGTGTGGGGAGGGAGGTCTCGGAGATGGCACGTGTGCTGGGCGTGGGGGCTCCCCCTCTATCGGGAGCCCGGTGAACTGTGCAGACCGGCTGGAGGTTGATAAGGGCCCCCGGGAGCAGGGCCTGCCCGTGTGAGGGCACATGCCCATCCGCTTGGGGTAGGTCGTGGGGCCGAGCGGGGCCAGGAGCCCGGCTCTGGAGACGGCTGGCAGGGAGGGCTCCTGTGTGTGCTCTTGTCTCGGTTTCTTCTTCACTCGACCCCTCAGCTCCTCAAGTCACAAATCCCGGGGTCGCTGTCTCTTGCTCTCCCTCCTCATGCTTCACTGGTGAGCACGCAGCATCACCTCCAGTCCACGTCTGATCCGGAATTCTCCTCACCACCACCCACCTCTGGGTGTTTCCGGAAACCTCCGACCGCTGCCCACCCTTGTGCCCCAGGTGTGTGGTCAGTGCAGCAGCAGAGTGGCCCCCAAGAGCCAGCTGTGATCTTCCCGTGCAGAGACCTCCGTGGTGGTTCCCCAGGGAGGGTGCTCCTGGTCACATGGTTCTTCCCCTCCCCCAGGTTGCTTCTGTGGTGGCCAGAAGGACGTCAGGGAACCACTGGCTGGCTTGGTGCTGTCCCCTCCCCTCCAGCGCTGTAGCCACTGCAGGGTGTGGTGGGAGATTTGGGATGGGGGGGATGCGTAGCTGCCTTGGTGTCAGAACTGGCCACTGGCTACAGAGCCTCAGTGCTGCCTTGGACCGTGAGAGCACCAGCGTGGAAGGTCTGGGGAGTGGGGTGCTGGGGAGGCTGCCCCCACGTCAGTTAGAGCAGCTTTTCTCTGTCCTCAGTGGTGGGGACTGGGTGCAAACAAAAGGCGGAGCCACTCAGCTGATCCAGTCCAGGGCTGGAGGGTCTGCAGGGCCTCAAGTCCATGCGGGACCCCTGTCCCCTGCTCAGGTGCACTCCACCTTTGGTTCCGTCCCCCGTCCAGAGACCGGGGAGCAGCTGTGATCGATCGGACTCCTGCAGCCCCTTCAGGGACGCCCCAGGCATGAGCCAGCAGACTCCTCTCCTAATATCCCGGAGCAGGAAGGTACTGGGCTTCATGGCAGCTAGTGACAGTCACTTCACCTCCCCAAAGTCCTATTTGGCCTTGAGGGAGTCCCTGCTTCCTTCCTGGTGCCCTTGAGTCTTCCTCGCGTGAAAGGGATTGTAAATGCCAGGCACACAGACGCAGTGCGGTAGGAAGGGGCACGTGGAGACAGGCCTCCCTCCTCTCTGGCCCCTTTGGGGAGTGTTCCCACCCTCTGTCTCGAGGCAGGTTGAGCTCAGGTCGGGTGTCCACTTTGTGCAGTGGCCGTGGATGGGAGAGGCGACGTGTCCAGGTCCTGCCCCGATTGGGAGCGCCGTCCTGCAGTGCCTCCCGCCTCCCTGAGCACTCACAACACACATGCTGGGGGCCATGCCCTGGGCACGCGTTTCCTTTTGTGGAGGGACTTCCTGGGAAGCGCCGGTGCCCCTCTGTCCGAGGCCACGGTGGAAGTGACCCAGCCAGGAAGCAGGGCCGTGTCGCCAGATGGCTCATCACAGAGGCCACCGTCCTGGCCCTGCCCTGGGAGGCCAGCACAGGGTGGAGCCGAGATGCTCTCTCCCGTCCGTCGTGGTGTGGTGAGGGTTTACAAAAACGCCTCGACCAGTGTCTGAGTGCGGTCCAGAAGTCACGGTGTGAGGCTGGGCGCGTCCCCTCAGTGGAGTGGACTCGAGCTGTTAGTGTAAGTCAGACAGTCCCGTGGCCCCTGGCCCTCGGGCGAGGTGGGCCAGGACAAGTCCGCCCGAGTGACCTGGGTGTCCGTGCCAGCCCGCAACCCCAGTGCCCCTGCTCTCGGACCCTGTCCCTCTCACCCTGACCTGTGGCCCACTCTTCCAGCTCCCCTCAGTCCCCCGGGGGCTTTGCTTCTCATTCTGCCTTTACCTCCGCAGTCCCCGGCCAGGCAGTCCCGTGTGACGTGGGCCCCCGTCGGTCAGCAGTCAGGTGGGCTTGGCCGGGTGCTTGTTACCAGGGCAGCACCGCAGCCACCACCTGCCCCCAGCCCCTGGGACAACCTCACCTGGGGACAGGCCCCCAGGGCTCTGGCCCCGTGTGCGCGCAGGAGTGTGCAGGGCGTACGCACTTGCCCTGTCCTCCCCTCGGCTCTGGGCGGACCCTGACACAGCCCGGCCACAGCCTGGGCCCGAGTCAGTGTCTCCGCAGCAACCACGAGTCCCCATGTGCTGAAAGTGTGTCCAAGCAGGGAGGGAAGGCAGGGGACAGTTGACCTGCTCACAGAAGTTACTGCTGAACAGCAAGAACAAGCACAGGAGGACAAGACCCGTCCGAGCCCACCCGGTGAGGCTCAGTGGGGGGGTGGGGGGGCCGGAGCTGGTGTTGGAGGCAGCCGACCTCGGCCAGAAAGCAGCCCACCTGTGGCTCACTGTCAGTGAGTGACCCCGGAGGCGTGGATTTATCTGTCTGAAACGGGGTAACGCCATACCTCTGGGACCCAGTGGGGGCTCGCCACTCGGCAGGCGCAGAAGCGAACACCACGGCCTGGCTTTGGGAGAAAAGGTTTCACGACAAGGCCAGTGACAAGAGGCTCGCAGGCGAGGCCCACGTCGGCCTCCCACCCAGGGCTCAGGGCGAGATTTACGGGGTTTCAGCACCAGATCCTCCTGAACGGTGGGCCCTCTGCTTCTGAAAGGGGTCCCGCATCCCAGTCCCGGTCAGGCCCTGGCCAGGCCCCGGTCCTTCAGGTCCATGGTGGGGAGCAGGGAGGGCTCACAGTGCTGTGTCTGAGGTTCGGGCATGGGTTCTGGGTCTTGCTAGAAACAGGGTCGGACCAGTTTGCGCTGGTTCCGCGGTTACACTGTCAACGTCCCTCCGAAGACACAGGGCGACCACGCAGGTAGAGCACACGGCTGCACGGGACACCGGATGTGTCTGGGGACCCAGCGACATTGAGGACTTGGGTCACTTCAGCTGGGCTCTCGATCATCTGAGATTTTTCCGTTTTTCTGAGACTCGCGTTACATCTGCCCCGTGCTGGGTCGTGATCGGCCGGATGGGCTGTGAGCTTCTGTGTGTAGACTTGGTTCTCCCCAGAACACCCATCTCGGGGAGAAGGGCCTGCTGCCCCCGGTGTTTGATGGACGGGCGTGTGGACGGGTGTGGCAGACGGAAAAGCTGGCCCGGCCCTGCCATGACGCACTGTGCCCGTTGCGCGTCCACACTCCTACGGACAAATGCACCAGGCAGACCACTGAGCGGTGGAACCCGCCCGGAACAGGCGTCCTGGGACCTCTCAGAAACACAGTGTTTCTGTCTGTCCTCCCCAAGCTCGTGCATCCTGGACAGGGAGAGGCAGCAGGGCAGGGGATGGACTAGCCCCGGCAGGTCAGTGGAGACCTACAAGTTGTCCTGGAGCGCCTGGGGCCTCCTGGTGGACGTCCGGGGTCAGCACTGACCGGCCGTGTGTCGCGGTCTCTGCGGACGCGTGCTCTTTCGGTGGGCGGCGTGGGAATTGGGGATCAGTTCACAGAGGCTCCTCCGGGATTGTGAATGTGGACCCCAGTGGCTCGCCCGCTGGACCTTCGTTGCCCGTCCCGTGTGGCATCCTCTCCGTCTGCTGCGCTGCAGCCTTGCTGTGCCTCGTGTGACCGTTTGCAGTGCCAGACTTGCCACCCGATGGGGCCGTGTCAGTGAAGCCCCAGGTCTCACAGGACCCGCCAGTCAGCACCACTGGGGACTCTGTAGCAGCTGTGTGGTCCCCTCCTGGGAGGGAAAGGGGGCCACATCCTGCAGCTGAGAGTGAGGCAGGTGGCCCGGTGTTCGCCTGACCCCTGCAGGGTCTCCTTTCTCGGACTGGCCTGTGCTGTGGGAACCGTGGGGTTCGTGGCTGTGGGGCGGGCGGCCCTGCTCCCCTAGGCTCAGTGACCCCCTCAGTGGGCCCAGCCTCCCCTGCAGGACGCGGGCTGCCCGGCGGATTTGGGCAGTGGTCGGTCTGGCAGAGTGAGTAGACCGGAGCGGTGTGCCGTCCAGGCTGGCCCCGCAGCTTTGCTCCGAGCCTGCGTGGACCACCATTTGTGTGCAGTGTTATTCTGAAGTCTCTCCTTTCTTTGTGATTTCAAAGGTTTCTCACCTCCCACTGGGACTCAGCCCCTGCTCCAGGTCTGGAGTGTGAAGAGTCAGCAGCAGGGCTCTGAGCCCCACCTTCCTGCAGGTCCTTACCCAGCTGCTTGCTGGAGAGGGAGGGCTGTGGGGGGTACAGGCAGGAGGGGCCAGGGCTAAAAATAGGCTGCTTAGGGACCCTGCTGGCTGCTGGCTCAGTCAGATACAGCCCTCCCATGATAACCGGGCTCAGAGCAGAGCGTGTTGTCTGGACGAGGGGGAAATATGTCAGCCCTCATTAAAAGAAAGAAGCAAACGAACGTCACTCTGTGTCCCACTAAGAAGAACTTGGTGATTTTGGAGGTGTGTCCTGGGGACGTGTGTTTTGAATGTGTGTGCACACGTGTGTGGCCTTAAGCATGTTCAGTGTCAGGTGCTGTGCGTTCCAGGGCAGCGGGTCGGTGTTCTCCCGGAGGCTGTCCTGAGAGGCCTGTGTGCGCCCATTGACCAGTCCCGGGTGGGGGCCCACAACGAGTGCACAGCCTGCGTCTCACGTGGGAGGCGAGTCTTGCATGGGAGGTGCCCGGCTGTGGCGCAGAGGGTCCGAGGGCACGTGGCCCTGGCCATTCTCATGGGGCCTGCATGTGGCCTCATCCCCCCGTCTGTTATAAAAATAGGGGTCCCTCCCAACCTGGGAAGGAAGGTCTCCCCTAGGGGCCCAGACTGTGAGGCAGGTGCTGAGGGACAGCTCTGAGGGACTCCCGGGACCCCGTGGAAAACGTCTCCAGGACTTGAGCTGTGACCTCTGGGTCACGTACGTCTCTCCTGATGCCTGGTGCCCTGTTTTCACCAGGGAGGAGGTTCTGGCCTGGCTTTCAGACTGGGCTTTGAACAACTTACAAGGTTCTTGTTGCTTTTGCATCCTGCTGGGCTTATGTCTGCCTTTTCCCATCCCCCGAGAAGGGGGCTGTGCACTCGGCAAACCGCCCCAGCCCTGCTCTGCGCCGGAGCCGTTTGACCGGCCACGTGAGCGCTCCTGCGGTGCTCAGCCTGTGGGACTCCTGTCGTGTCTTTCTTCCTGGTCTGTGGCCGAGTGCAGGTGTCTTTTCCTTGCCCCCTTTGCTCCCTGCGCAGAAGAGAACCCTTGTCTGTGGTCGGTGATGGGTGGGCTGTCCTGGCAAGGCCTTCTCGGGTGGAATTGGGGCACCTGGGTGCCGCTGGCTGGCTCGGGGGCCACTTTCCCCACTAACACCCAAGCCTCCAGCAGTGGCCTCTGGTAGGAGATGGCACTTCCTCCTGTGACTCCTGCTGCTGTTCCACTTGGGGCCACCTGGGGAGACCTGGGCAGCTAAATGATGGAGGGTCTTCTCAGGAGGAGCCTTTCTTCTGGCTCTCCGTCCCACAGTGGGTGGCTGTGCCGTCTCTCCTACCCCATGAGCACCTCTCCTAGGTGCTCAGAGGGCCGCGGGGCTGCTGCTGCAGGTGAGTTGGCCCGGGACCCTGCTGTCGGACGGGCTGGGGCAAGCCGTGCTCGAGGTGTGCTCTGAATTGAGACGTCCTTGTGAACCTCGACGTTGAGCAGGGGTGGGGGCGCAGGCCCTGGGGTGGCACCAAGACCTGGCTCCCGGCTGGGCGCCTTCTCCCACGCTTCAGGCCAGCAACACCGGAGACCGGCCTGCAGGCTGACCAAGCCTGAAGCTCACAGTAGAGCGTGTATTTATTGGCTTAACCTTAATTTGACGTCTAGTCATACAGTTAAAAATGAAAAAGTCCCACTGCTTGTGAGACATATTTAATTCATACTTATTTAATTTAACTTGATAGCATTTTTATCTTTTACAGTAAACTCAGGGGTGTGGTGGTATCAGAAATAAATTGCACAGCAAGCAGTCGGTCACAACCTCACCGCCCCCCATCGTGTGCACCCCTGCCGCCCTCAGGGGACTCTGGAGATCCCGAGAAGCCCGGCTGCGCCGTTGTCACTTACAGGGAGAACTGGTGGAGCCCAGCGGCCTCAGGCTTGGCCCGGAGCCCAGTGCTCTCCTCCTCGCCACCTGGCCCTGCCCCGCGGGTGCGGCTGTGGATCCCCAGGAGAGATGGCATGCACCCCGGCAGGGCGGGGGACGGGGCCTGGACGCTGCCTCTGTGTCCTGAGCAGAGCTCCATTGTTCAGGACTTGCTGTGACTGAGCTTGAACATCGAGCCTCGTGCTGCGGTTGTGAACAATACTTGCTCTGTGAGTTTTCTGCTTCACCCTCCTCTCCTGGAGCCTCACACCCTCTGCCATGACCACCCCGCTTTCCCTGCGTGTTCTGACCTCTGCCGGGTGGCTTCATGCAGGAGGTGGTCGTGTTTTCTGGGAGGAAAAGGGATCCGCGGGACCGAGCCATGGTGCACACGGAACACTGCTTAACTTCCGTGTGGAGATCTTGGCTGACGTCTGGGCAGCCCCACTCCCTCCCTGCTCTACAGCCCTGTCTGAACACACTCATACTCAACACTCACTCACACTCACACACACACATGCACACGCTCACAGGGGCTCAGATCACAGAAGCAGCTTCCCACACTCTCCTTCCTGGGCAGGGGCACCGGGCAGACTCCTCACAGGGCCTCAGAGAGTCGAGGCCCCGCTGCCCATCTCGGCGGCCGTGGGGGTGGCTGGTGGCAGGGGCCCAGGTGTGGGACGGATGGTCTGCTGCTCACACCGAGGGGACTTGGGTCCCTGCGTTTTCTCCATAGAAAGGTGTTGCTCCCACCGTCTCAATCCTGTGGTCGAACATGAAAACAGCGGCAGAGAAAACCCTGCCTCACACCCCTTGGACTGAGTCATGGCGGCTGGTGAACGTGAGGGGCTGCTGTTGCCGATCGGTGGGCTCCCGTACAAGACACATGGAAGGAGCTCATCGCCGCGCAGACAGCACCACAGGAAATGCCAAGAGGACGTGTTCGAGAAGAAAAAGTAAAAAAATATCGCAAAGAGGAAAAACTACCACTGACAACGGCCAGCACGTCATAAAAGCAGGGATGCAGCCCACACGAAAGCTGGCGTGAAGGTTAAAACGCAAAAGCAGGAAGATCGCGTGTAATTATAACAGGAAATTAAGGGGTGCACACCCTCACAAAAGAAGTAAAAAATAACAACAAAAACGTGAATGTGGAGGGGCTGAGGAAAATGGCAGTGATTTCAGAATGTTCCGACGTACGTGGCCGTCGACTCAGAACAGGCTGCTGTTCAGGACAAACAGCTCCGTCTCCCGCCCACAGTCCAGAGCTCTACCAGAGACACACGGAACACGGAGCGGGGACACAAACACGGCACTGCAGGGCCATCCACACGCAGGAGAATAAGGAGGGAACAGAGACGAAGAACAAAGACAATCGGGAGCAATAACACGGCAGGAACTACACACCTGCGGCACCACCGTGAACGTGGACGGGCTGAGTGCTCCGAAGGGCTGAAGACGAGGCGGTGCCCTCGCACGGGGCAGCCCAGCTCGGCCGGAGCACGCAGCCGCCCCCGCCAGACGGACCCGGAGATCGTGTTGCCAAGTGAAGCTGGTCGGACAGAAGGACAAGTACCTCGTGGTTTTTACTTACGTGTAGAATCTGAAGAGCAGAACTGACAAAACAGAACCAGAGAACAAACAAGGGGTTGAGGGCTGGGTGACAAGGTGGAGGGACAGAGAAGGACAGATGGGCCGTCACAGAACAGCCCCGGGATGTCAAGCAAACCGTGCGGTGGTGGCTGCACGGTGCCAGGTGGGCCCCAGAAGCAGCAGCAGGGGCCACACTGAGGTGTAGCCACCACACTGTGCACCCAAAAGTCACCCCTAATAATACTGAATGTCAGCTGTAATTGGAAAAAAATTTAAAAATTTTTAAATAAAAAAAAAAAACCCACAAAAAAGTTACCAGTGAATTGGGCCTTGGGTGGGTTTGGTGAGGTCCACCTTCACCTGGCACTGGGTGGGTGCACTGTGGTGCAGGCGGGTGGTAGGGCCCTGGGGACCCAGCCGAGTGGCACCTGTTGGGCTCGGACTCTGCAGGGCTGCCCGGGTTGTCCTCACGGGCCGGGCTTGCCTTGTGCTGAGCAGCTGAATTACCGGACACCTGTCACCTGCAGATGCTTGGACCTCAGGAAGCCGAGGGGAGCGGCCAGGCCCCTTTGGGTGTGTCTGAGGCACTGACAGTGGCCCCTTCCTTTGGGGGCTCAGAGGCGCCGACGAGGCTCGGACAGCCTTTGTCCTTCGGCGTCACATACAAGCGTGGCCAGAGGCCCAGCAGTTGCCTCGGGACAGATTTTCAGCCCATCTTCCAACTCGTGGTCAAAGCTGAGTTAGCACTGCCCACAATGACCGTTCCCTAAAGCTTGACCACAGAGTCACTCCACTCTGGAAGGGCGGGAGGTGACTATGTCCGGCAGGAAACCTGTGGGTGGCCAGGAGCCGGGCCAGCGTCCGCCCCAGCCACCCTCGGTGGAGCGGGGCTGTGTTTAGGGGCCCTTCTCAGAGCAGCACTTGGATTTCTCGGGCGAAAGGAAAATCTAAAGCCAGCATGGCAGCCGCAGTGGCTCCTGTTGGTCTTCCTTCTCCCACTTGGTTGTGCTGGGTCTTTCCTTTTCTGCAAACATGCAATCCCAGGGCTGTCTTAGACGCTCTGGTGTGACCGCACCCCCAGAGAGACAGCCGGCACAGCTGGCTTACGTTTTTCTGAAGAAACACACACCTGGACGCTAGGCACGGTTCCCTGAGCCCCGTGGGACACTCCTCAGCCCTTTGGTTGGGTAGTCCTTGTGTTGTCGTCCTTTTCACTTGCTGAAGGGGTGGTTGGCCCACGCAGGGGAGAAGGCCAGTGCTGCTCTGACTGTTCAGCCGGACACTGCCGCGTTCCCAGATTCACAACTCTCTCGTTCCCCTCTGCCTACCAGTGTGTTAGAGTTTTGTCAGGGAGAGTGACACACCCCCACCCCGGGCCACCACAGACGCTCCGACGTGATGGAGCTGGGCCGGGCTTGATAAACACACGGGCGTATTTTTTCAAGTCTCTCGACGGCCCTGGGGAACAGAGAGCTCACCCCGCAGGCTGTACTGAAACGCGCGTCCTCCCTCTCAGGCCAGGCCCACGGAAGTGGCGTCTGTGTGGCAGTTCTTTCTCACTGTGACGGTGTGTGTTCCGTAAATGGAGAATTGCCTGAGGTTTCAGAATGGTAGCTGTCACTTTGGTGTGACCTCTGAAGCTCAGCTTGTCTCCACTCTCCCTCTTCTAACTCCCATCTATTCGGGGGAGCCCCCTGTCTTCTGGGGAGAACCCAGCTGTGGGGCTGCTGAGGACCGTCAGGGTCCGCGGGGCCTGCTGTCCAGTGTCCACCGAGTGAAAGGCTTTGTCTCCACTCCTGGGGGTGACGGTGGCTCCCAGCTTGGTCGACCACAGAACAGACACTGGAGCTTTTGTTCACTTCTCTGATGGCAGGATCTCTCCGGGCAGGAATCTCCCGAGTCTCTCAGGGCAGCGGCAGGCCGGCGCACAGCGGTGTGTGCAGCGCAGGCCCTTGCCCCCCGTAGCCAGACCGCAGACTGTCTGACGTCCGAGAGAGCGAGGAGTGCGGCAAGGTCGGGTGCGTGTCGAGGGGGCACCTGCTGTGCCTGGGTCCGTGGTTGGTGGCAGGTGGGGGGGGGGCAGACCCACCCCTCTGCTGGGTCCTAACGTGCAAGTGTGCCCGGCCTCGGGCTTGTCTTGTGTGATTCGTCACATCCTGGTTAGCTCCCTGATCATTTGACACTGGCCTGTCAGGCCTAGTGGGCAGCTTCTCCTTCGAGGAGTCAGTCCACGACCTAGAAAATGCTCTTTGCCTGTGCGGTGCTCTCCAGCCCCTCTCCCTCCCTGATACCCTCAGGCGCCTCGCATGCCTGCTTACACCGCGGGTTTATGGCTCCCTTGCTTCCCTCCTTGTGATAGAGTGTTTATTTTTTGTTCTTTTACTTCCAGATCTGTCTATTCTCTCATGATGCACAGCAGCCCCCCGCGGGCTGCACTTTGCATGGGATGAGCCCTCCCCTGTTCCCTGTGGCCCCAGGTTTGGTTTGGCTTTTCCGAAGTTGTGTTGCGTGGACTCACTGGCCTCGTCAGCATTAGTCCTGCTCGTGGATTCACTCAGAAATGCTGCCCACTGGTAGCGAGTCTTGGTTTTGTCGTGTTTAACTGGCCCCGAAAGAGCAGGTGTGGAGAGGCAGCTGATTGACGTGTTGGCACAGTCAGACCTCAGGCGCCAGATAGGACCCTGTGTAAGATGAGGCAGAGGCAGCGTCTGGCGGAGACGGTGGGGCTCGGTGGGCAGCAAGCACCGCAGCCGCAGGACACTCCTCGCGTGGGCGGCTGCAGAGCACGGGCCTTAGGCAGTGTTAACCCACCAGGGACCAGAGGGCAGCCCTGGCGGTGAGGCTGGGTCGGTGGGGGCGTGGGGGGGGTGGCAACCAGGACGCTCAGAGCAGTGTGGGAACACGTTTGGTAACGTAGGACGCTCAGGGGGCTCACGCGCTTGGCCTTGACTGTTGGGAGTAAAGATAAGGCGCTTGGTGGGTTTCGTTGGCTCCCGTGTGCGCACGGGTGGACGTGACCTTGATCACTCGTTCCTCCCGCCGCTGGCTGAGACTTCCGTTCTGCTCAAGACCAGGCGCGGTGCCCTGAGTGCCCCTCAGGCTGGCACCCCCTTGCTGACACAGGGCCCGGATTGTTTCGATATTACCAAATACAGTGATTAATTTTAGATTATCTTTGGTTAGTCATTAAATATGACATTTTATTCTCATGAAATAAATTAGGCAGATCAACTTAACTAGAGCAAGTCCTTTACCACAGTTCCAACGTTAGTTTTTATATTTTTGTAACATGCCCTGAAATTAATATTACCAATGTTTTCTGCTTTGACAATACAGCATGTGTGTGCCTTTATTTGAAAAGCAAAGGTGAAAAGTCTTTAAAAGATTTAGCAAATGAAATTGTTTGTAATTTGATTATTTCATTTCGCTAATAAAGGAAGAAAATCTGTGCTCTATGTTTGAAAATGAGGAAAACACGAAAACCGACCTTGGCACTTCCTTGCTTGGCTTCTGTCCTGGGCCTTGGGTCCCAGGAGCCACGCAGGCTGCCGGCCATCCTGACGGGCCGCCTGGGGCTGTGGGAGGGTTTGGTGTCCACCCTGCTGCTGACGACGCCCCTCAGGACTGCGCACCGGGCACCGGGGTTCCCTGGGGTGTCAGGGCCCTGTGGTGCTTCGTGTGTGCTTGTTTTCCTGAGGCGGACGGGCAGTGTGGATGGGACTCACTCTCGTTTGATGTGACGGTGGGAGCCGAGGTCCCCGAGTCACGGTCCAGCCAGGAGGATCTTGGCAGTGCTCAGTGTGGGAAGAAGCACTTGGCTCGTTTCGAGTGATTGACAGTCTGATGCTGCCTGGCCGAGGCGGTCGGGTCAGTTTTCCACAAGGCAGCACAGCCGACTCAGCCTTGCTCCTGCCTGCACCGACAGTCTGCGGCCCGACCAGCTCCACAGGCTTCCTGTCCTCGAGGACGGCAGCACATGGGGCTGGCATCGACCCGGCCTTTGTGTGGGGTGGGACACCGCTCCCCACCAGGTGTGGCTGTGCAGAGTGGGCCTGGGCTGGGTTTCAGCTCCCTTCTCCCCCCTCTCCCCACCCCCAACAGGGGAGCTTGCACGGCTACTCCCGGCCACCTGCCGGGGCAGGAGCCTGGCATTTATGCGGCGTCGTGAGCTCTGATGCCTGTGTGGATGTGTGTTGATCCTTCATTGCTTGTTACCCAGATGATTTTTGCTGCAAGTGGAGAATGTCTCTGAGGTCCCAGCCAGAGGCAGGAGCAGTGGCCGGGAGAGCAGCACCTTCACCTTTTCGTGAGACGGTTCCCTGCCTTCTGCCCAGTGTCCATTCAACTTTCAAAGGAAGCATTGTCTCCAACCAGGGGCCTCCTCATTCATCTCAACACCCACATTGTGTCTAAATGGTATTTTGCCCCAGAGCACAACACAGCGCCCACCGTGGTTAGTGTTGGTAAGGGCAGCACCGTAAGGAACCCCGCTCCTTCCCTGATCCTGGATCTGTGTCTCGGGAGCATCTGGAGATGCTGGCGCGCGGAGCTGAACCTGCTGATGCCGAGTGAGATTCCAGACTGCCTCTGTTCCCACTGGGAGGTCCTGTCTCTCTGTGGAGGTGGGAACCTACCTTCCCTGGGTGACAGGAGGCACTTCAGGAACAGGTGGCACTGACCTGGGCTTCAGACCGAGGCCCGCAGCTGGCCTTGAACCTTATCCTCTGCCTCACGTTAGCTGGGCCAGCCAGAACCCCTTGGTCCCCAGTGTTCTCATCTGCACGGTCACGGACCCTAAGACACAGTCCTTGGCCCTAGGACACAGCAGTCTGGGGCGACGGTCCTCAGACTGGCCCCCGGAGAACAGTGAAGCCTCCAGGGGCTGTGAGAGAAGCCGCTGTGGGACCCGCTTAGCCAGCCATCTGTCTTCTCCCAGCAGGTGTGGGACCGCAGTGGACGGGAAAGCCAGACTTGGGCTTTATTTAAGTGAAAAGTGTTCTTGGAGGGTTGACAAGCGCCTGGAAGGACCGCAGGAGAGTGGGGAATCTTCCTCTGGCCACGCCAAAGCCGGGGCGTGAGGAGGCAGGGGGAGGTCACAGGCAGGATTTAACCTTTCAGCCGCGGTGCCACTGACTCAGCACAAGCGACCCCTCCCCCAGGGAGGTGGCCTCTGCGCAGCAGTTCCAGACGGGGCCACGCAGCCTCTCGTCGTCACTCAAGCCTCTGCTTGGGCCACCTGCTCAGAAACACGCCCGTGACCACCTCGTTTGAGGTCCCGCCTGTTTCCTGGCCTCCCCTTCCTGGCTCTTATTTTGTAATTACATGCTCGTTTGCTCACCTGTTTGTCATCTGTGTTCCACAGCGGCCAGCACGCCCCCGGGAAGGGCAGGCCGCAGGTTCCCTCGCCCAAGCGTAACGCCACGCATGGGTCCCGCCAGCGACTGTGCCCTCAACGAGTAGTCGGCTGAAGGAGCGGAAAGGCAGCAGGGAAGGCACGCTGGTCTTCTGCCTGGACAGCGGCTGCTCCCTGTTCCCCGGTGGGCGCCCAGACGTGGTGGTGGCAGCACCAGCCTGCAGGGCCTACGCCCTCGGCCGGTGCTGTGACGTGGGCCACACCCCAGGTGGTTACCAAACAGGCTCACTGCCACTGGTAGGGATCGAGGCTTCCAAGCGGACAAGGGGGTTAAGCGGCCCCTCTGGGGAGGCTGCCCTTTCCGGTGCCACCCTAGCGGGACAGTTACTCAGCTCCTCCTGCCCTCACGTTGGTGGCTCCTGGTCAGATGTCTCCTGAGAGGCAGACCGAGGTCCTTTAACGAAGTCTAGTCTCTGAATCGAACTGACACTTACGTTCACTTTTCTAGAAGTGGGTCTACTCTGTGCCCAAAGGGACCTGAGAGGGGATGCTGCCGCAGCCATTGCGGGGGAGGGGCACAGCAGTACCTGTGGCCATCCCCTCAGGCCCCAGGGCCCCTCAGATTTTAGGCTGAGTCCACGAGCCAGCAGGCCCATGCACAGGAGTCCCGTGCGTGGACTACAGAGGATGACAAGGTCTAGAAAGTTGGGGTGGGCCTGAGCAGCTGCCTGGCCAGAGTAGGTGCCTGCAGGTGGCCCTGGGCCTCCCGGCTACGGGTGGCTCTGCAGGGTGCAGTGGGTGGAACATCACCTTGCGGCTGTTGGGGGCTATGCCACCTCATCTCATGGGCACTGCCTTGAGCAAAGATTAATGAGTCTTTCGTAGAAAAACTTTGGTAGTTGCTGGCTTTGAGCCCAGAGTAGTGGAATTTTGGAGCCCAGAGGTCTTGTGGCAGTTGGTCTTGGAAGGAAGGGCCCTGGAGTTTCGGCTGTCCTTCAGCACCCCAGGCTCGGGTGCGAGTCCATCCCTGGGGCAGGGGGGTGGCGGGAGCAGACGTGGTGCTGTGCCCATCCGCGAGTCTGCCGGGGCACAGCATGGGGGCTCTGCGGTGTCCCGCGAACGTAGGACAGGACAGAGAAGCCGGTCGCTGTTCTTGGATGTTTCGTTTCTAGCCGGATGGGCCTTTCCCAGTGTGGAGGGTCCGCTGCGGGGTGGCCAGCAGTGTGTGCTTGCTCAGCAGGAGCCGGAGGTGGCGAGAGGGTGGCTGGGAGAACCACGCCGACGCCTCAGCCCTTTTAAGCTACTTTGGGAGGGAAAGTACTGGGGAGTGCAAAAGTAGCTTATTAACAATAAACAAGTAAGTAACATCCAGGAGGAAACTCTGTATCTTGTGTCCTCAGGACTCCCTGTGCGTTCTGCTCTGCGGGGCTGGTTGTCGGCCCTTTTAGTTTCTCTGCCTGGGGACAAGTGGGGTTTTCGCCGGGATAGTTGGGAGACTAATCGCAGCCTTGGCACCAGCCCTCCCACGCCCTTCCTCGGTGTGGGGGCCTCTCCCTTGTTGGGAAATGAAGTCCTTTTCCTCTGTTAGCTGCCCACCTCCCAAAACAGTTCTTCCCAGTCCTGTCTTGTGGCCAGCCTTCTCCGAAGAGCACGTGCTTGTCCTTGGATGCATGTCACCCGTCTGCCCCCATGTCCCCCTCCGGGAACCATGAGGCATCCGGGGCATCTTTTCCCTGTAGATGCCTGGTGGTAGGCACCTCACAGTCACAGTGCTGCCACACAGGGACCCTCTGGTGTGTGAAGGTGAAGGTTGCCCTGGAATGTGCCTTGAGGACAGGAGTCCTTTCCATGATGAGGGGCTGTCCTGAGGTGTCTCAGGGAGCTCAGCTCAGGCTGCTTCCTGTGCTCTCACCTCTGAATCTGTCAATGACGACTCATCATCCCACACGCCCCTCTTCTGCTTCCCTGCAAAGTCCAATGACCTCAGACATTGTGGCCCCAGGGAGCCTTTGATCTGTGGACAGTCAGGGCCTTGGGGCAGCAGGCAGGTGGGACTTGTTGGAGGGGGTGTGTCGACAGGTGAGAGGAAGCCCCAGGAGGGCCTTGGGGGAGGTTGTGAAGACCATGCGGTCAGGCAGCCAGTCCCCTGTCTTTGGAGCGGCTGGCGTGTTGTGCATGACGTGTGTGGGCTGGCTGGTAGGACCAGGTGACCCTCCCTGCCCCGCCAGCCTTCCTGTTCTGCCCCTGGGCCCTCTCCTGCAGGGGTGGGTGTTCTGGGCTAGCCTTCTAGATCTCCAGCTGCAGGTGCCGCCCTGGGAGAGGAAGGCGACTGGAGCCCCACTTTATAGCCTCTGGGGGGCCTCGAGCTGCTCCCAGCAGCCGTGCAGTCTCTCAGTGGGGCGTCGCCCTGTCTTTGGGCTGCTGTGGCCCCAAGGTCGCCCTGCACCCACTGCTGCACGGGTGTCCAGGCAATAGAACCGCATGCAGCGCCTCCCATGCGCCTGGAGCTGGGTACGCTGCGCCGTGTGCGGGAGGCTTGCGCCATTCCTGGGGAGAGCGGCACGGGTTGTGCTTTGCCAGACCAGAGCCTCCACGAGCCTTGCTCCCCTCAGAGGTGGCACAGGAAGGCTTTGCCCTGGGCTCCCCGAGGGGCTGCTGGTGGCGTGGCTGAAGCTTCAGGCTGAGTGAGAAGTGCAGGCGAGTCCCGTGTCAACCGTCCAGCCTGTCCGTGGCCGCAAGGAGGAGCTGCCGTGGGACAGGACTGGCCCGTTTTGAAGGAGCAGACGCAGGGGCACGTCGTGAGAAGGGACAGGCCCTGGGCCACGTGTCCTTGCTGCGTGTGCTCGGAACTGCATGGCCATGGCAGCTGGGCGGTGCTCGTCCCCACGGGCTCGGCTCTCAGCACCGAGGGGGCAGAGGCCTCTTGAGGAGTTGTGTCCTCCGTGGCAGCAAACGGGCGCTGCTTTCCGGCCACGCAGCCTTTTCTCCTGTTTAAGTGGCGGTCACCCCACTGATGGTGCCTCGTGGCCGTGCTGACGTGTGGGTCTCGTGGTTCGTGACTCTCGGTCTCAGCTGTTTTTGCTGCTCTTGGAGGAAGAGCTTCCGCCTTGCTGGTCCTAACGTCTCGGCTGGGCAGGGACTCACTGACGTGCGCCCTGCCCCGGAGCCCTCCCGGACAGATGGGGCGGAGGCAGGGCAATGGTGAGTGAGGGAGTGTTGGCATGTTTTTCTTTCTGTCCAGAGTCTGCGCGCTCTCCTGCTGGATGTGAGTGGTCATTTATGTAGCCTGAGGGCACCTTTTGTTGCTGGGATGATGGGCTCCCTGACGGTCATCACAATGCGGCCATTGGCTGGGTCTGCTATGTGCCTGGTGCCGCCGGCCAGTCCACGTTCATGACCTCAGCCCCTGTGACTCACCCCACAGACGAAGGGTCTCCTTCCCGACTGTCTGAGCTGGTCAGCTCACAGCCCCCTGCACCGAGGCTGTGGGTCCCATCTGCAGGGGACGTGGCCTGAGCAGCCCTTATTTCTGAGGCAAGACACAGAGGAAACTTGATCGTCTGAAGGCATTTCCCGTCCAGGTTCCAAAACAGGCTCCCTCCACCCCCCGAGATGTGTGCGGACAGGCCAGGCCTCTGCGTGCAGGGCTGGGGCGGGCGCGGCTCACGGCAGGTGTCTGGGACTCGGAGGCCACGCACTGCCCGGTCTGCCCATGGAGCAGGGCTGGGGAACTGGGACCAAACTCAACTCGACTCCCGTGCTCTTGAAGTTTGGCCCTTACTTTGTTGTTGTTTATCTTTTCCACCTTTAAAGATAACTCTCCCATCTCCCCAGTGACCACCTGCCTGTTCTAGAGCTGCAGGCTGAGAGTTCTCGAGACCAGCCTTGAGTCAGCGGCAGCTGCCTGTTTACTCCACAGAAACATGCACTTGCCCCCTGCCCGCTACTGCCTCAGCCCTGTGGGACAGATGGGCAGGGCCATCCCACCTCCCCTTCCTCTTCCTCTTCCTCTTCCCTCCCCACCCCTGCTCAGGCTCCTCACCCCATCCCTCCCGTCTATACCTGGGCGTTTCTGTCTGGGATGTCTTCCCTCCAGGTTTCCTGGTCTTAGGTTCCCGTGATGATGATGTCAGTTTTCCCAGGACACGGGTGTGGTAGCACCTGGCGCTGGTCTGGGAGGGGCAGGTTCTGGGCCTGACCTTCAGGGCCGGGGGAAGTGAGGGCCACGCAGGACCGGCCCTGCCACTGCTCTGGACGGACTCGGTGCCAGACAAGTCCTGCGGTGCAGGAGGCCGTGCGTCTGTAGGCGATCCGCAGAGACCTGCAGAGCTACCTCATTTGGTTTGCAAAGCAGGACAGTGAGGCGGCCCCAGGGAATTGCTCTTGTTGTCCTCTCTCTTGAGGTGCCCGTCACATTGTTCCAGGAACCAGTGCACCTCCACTTATCTGGTGTCATCACTGACCTGCGGGTCAGAGTCCCTGACTGGGCTCTCCCGGCCGGCCTGCCCCCTGGAAGCAGGCCCGGTGGCCGAAACCTCGAGTGGGAAAGTGTGTGGCTCCAACCGAGCAGGGCCCGGCTGCTGTGAGCGCAGGTGTGCCTGGGCTGCGGTTTGGCCTGGCTCTCTGTGCGTCCAGCCGCTCCCCATTCGCCTGCAGAGGAGGCCTCGTGTCTGCGAGCAGACGCCCGAGCGGGCGGGTGAGCGCGAGGCAGCGTCACGGCAGGGCAGCTGCGGGGAAGTACGTGTTGCAGGGTCGTCAGCACGTTGGTTTGAGCAGGAAAACCGTATTTGTGCCGAGAGCCCGAGTCCTGGCAGGTGGGGGGGTGGCTGCTGTGCCTGAACAAAGAAAAATCATTTTCTCCCTTGACACGAGGCAGAGATCGGTCAGGGTGTGTTGAAGCTTTGCCAGTGCTGGGTGGGTGGGGTCAAAGCCGATGGTGAGCCCCTGTGGTGCACAAGGTCGGGCGGACCAGCTGCCGTCTGCTGGTCAGAGCGGCCAGCGAAGCCACGGAAACTGCCACAGAGGCCCCCAGGGAACACACGCTCCACACCCTTGTTTCTGGTCCCTGCTCCTGACCGGCCACCCTTGTGCACGGGTGTTTTTTCCCCCCCGATTGCCGTCTTCTGACTGTGCATCGTTTCTAAGATAAGTCTTGGCTTATAGGAAGAGTTCAGGCAAACTTTGAAATACCTCTCTTGCTCCTGACTGCCACCTAGAATAAGCTGGTTCAGGGGAAACTAGGTGAGTTCCAGTTCATTCCAGTCCTTGCTTGACGCTGGGCCACATGGCTACGGGAACACGCCGTGTTTCTCAGTGGTGCGGTTTTTACGTCCAGAGCTGGGGGGGTTGCTGGGTGAGTGACGTGTTTGGGAGGAGAAGCCAGGCCCGTGTGTTTCGAGTGAAGAATGACCCCGGTTGGCTCGGCCCCCACAGCACGTGTCTGTCAACACAGAAAGTGGCAGAATGGCAGCTCCTGGTGTTTATTGAAGACTTGCTTTCGCTCATGAAGCTTCAGCCACGGCCCTGGCTGAGTGGTTGCCCTTCACTGTCGTGGGGGGGGCGGGGTGAAGAGGAGCAAGGATGTTTTTCTGTCAGGAAGGGGTGTTCCCCCGTGGACGAGCTGCAGGAGAGGACGCGGTCTCAGAGCCACCTCCTGAGAATCGACTTCATCAGCACCAAGGGCAGGTGGCCCTGCGACTGTGTGGCCTTGTGCCTGGTGCACGGGGCTTGGAGTCTCCCTGCCCCGCCTCCTTTCTGTGCTGCCTTTGGCTCCCTGCTCTGTGGCCTTTGCCCCTCCCGCCGGCCGCAGTCCTGGGAGGGGGATGAATGACACATGGTACGGAAGTGACGGAAGCGTGCAAGGCAGGGCGTGGGTAAGGGAGAGCCTCGCGCGCCTCACCCCCTGCAGCCTGGAGGTGGGTGTGCGGCTGTTTGGTGTGGGTGCCCTCGCTGTGGTCGGCTGGGTCTGTGGCCCAGGGAATGGGCGTCAGTCCCCCCACCTGCTGTGCGCTGGCGGGCAGAGCGGGGCTTTCTCGGGCCTTTCCCGCCCGGCCAACTCGGAACTTCTGGTTCGTGCTTTGTAGACACTGTGGCGCTGCCCTTTGGTTCTCCTCGGTCCTGTCTTCACGGTGCCTCAAACCTCTGCAGGGGCTCATCTCTCTCTGCCAGGCCCCTCAGTCTGGGAGGCCCAGGTCCGGTCCAGAGCCGTGGCTGCACTGTCACCAGGTCTCTCCTTGTGCAATCTCACTGGGTGTCCCAGGCTCAGCGACCACTGTATGCAGAGGATGCCCAGATCGGGGGCTGGTCCCCAGGCTTCCATCACACCCGCCCGCCCAGCGAGTCGTCCCCAGATGTAACGCTGATGTGATGTCCCAAACGGGCCTCCCCTCCCACTCTCACCCATGAGTCCTTATGACTCCAACCCTCTGGTCTGGGGCCACCATGTCTTCGGTGGCTTGGAAACCTGGGGGTTGTCCTTGACCCTGACCGTCCTGTTTTACTTCCTCTGCTATGTCCCTGTGTCTTCCCTGCCTGAAAGACTCCATCTTTGGCGGGGACCCTCCCCTCTGTGACTTGGTGTTCCTAGACCCTGTGCCTCCCTCACTGTGTTCCCTGTGCCTCCCTGCAGGCCGTGCCAGAGGGGTGCGGCCCAGCCCTGCCCAGTGAAGGACTCGGACACGGAGGAATTCCACGTGGAAAAGGTCGTTTCCCAGGACACGTTTGTAGACACAGATTCGGATTTGCTGACTGTTCCTTTTTCTTTGAATTTGTCAGGTTACTCTGACGGCGTCAAGCGGACCAGCACCATCCCCCGCCCTCTCACCGGGCCCAAGTGTGGGGACATGGAGGACAGCAAGGATGAGACGGCGAACCGGGCGCACGCCCTCTTTGACCGCTTCGTGCAGGCCGCCACCTGCAAGGGGACCCTGAAGGCCTTCCAGGAGCTCTGTGAGCACCTGGAGGTGAAGCCCCAGGACTACCGCTCCTTCTACCACAGGCTCAAGTCCAAGCTCCACTACTGGAAGGCCAAAGCCCTGTGGGCGAAGCTGGACAAGCGGGGCAGCCACAAGGACTACAGGAAGGGGAGGGCCTGCAGCAACACCAAGGTGCGGTGGGGCTGGGGCCCAGGCCACCGGCCTGAGGGGGCGGCCAGCAGGGGAAGGACCAGCAGGGGCTGAGGGGCGAGAACGGGCCGAGCCGAGGTCTGGTACAGGGGGTCAGGCTTCCACCTTGGGAAACGTCCATTTGCCTGTTGCAGGTGCCAGACTTTGTTCACGGTTCATGTGTTCACGTAGTGAACGTTCAGGTTGTAGCTGTTTAAGAGCAGTTTAAGTGGAGCGGCAGCAAGGGACGCTGGTGTCTCAGTAACCGGTGGGGACACTAGGAGGTGTCTGCCACCTGGGGCTTCAGGCCACTTTTCATCCTTGTCCCAAAGGTCTGTTTTCGAAAGCAGGGGCCTTGTAAACAGTGGCTTCACTTGGCTTCTTCACAGTGCACAGAAGCCCTGTCCTCAGGAGGAAGGTGGGCCTGGGCAGGTCCGGGTGCAGGCAAAGGAGGGGTGGTGGCTTCCTGCTGTCCCGCCCTTCCGGGCTCGAGGTGCTGGTAGGGAAAGCACGTTGCAGATGACTTCACGCCTGTCCTCAGCGCTCTTTCCCAAGCTTTAATTCGCCCCTTGGGGACCCTGACACCCACCCCGGTGGGTTTTCGTTTGGTTGTTGGTTTTGTATTCGTCAGCACAATCCGGGAAGTTCAGAGGCATGACTTGTGTGAGGGAGTTGCAGAGTTTTATTGAGGATAAACGGCGTTCAAAGCCAAAAGCACTGCGTGCCTTTTTTCTTCTGCACATGCAGTATGAGCTGGTCGAGTGTCCGGTCTCACCCTGAGTGCTGCTCGGAAATTCAGACTTTCCAGATGACTTTCTTGGACTTTAGTCTAAAGACAGGGCTTTAGAACTGTTGTCTGCACGAAAAACTTGGGCCCCGGCAGTTGCCTCCTGGGAATCCCCGGAGTGGAAGGCCAAGGGGACTCGGTGTGTGAGGCTCGACCACCCGCCTCCTGGGACAGAAATCTGCCTCACGAGAGACCTATCCAGTGGACGGGAGGCGAGATGTGGTTTTCTAAGCGCTTGTTGAAATGACGACCCCCTTCCACATGTGCCTAGTCTGCAGGGTGAACGCTGCGTTTGCATCCAGCCCTGACAGCCGAGAGCCTTCCCTCCCCTCGGCAGCCACCAGCACGGCCTTTGCGGGGCCCCGAGGCCGTAGCCGGGCGGGAGGTGGAGTGAAGAGCCCTGTGTGGGGGTGCCTTCGGGAATGGTGGTCATGAGGTCACGAGACTTGTTCTCAGGTGGTGCCACCTCGCCTGAAGCAGCCCTGTGTTTCAGTGTCTCATCATCGGCGCCGGACCCTGTGGTCTCCGCACGGCCATCGACCTGTCCTTGCTGGGAGCCAAGGTGGTGGTGGTGGAGAAGCGGGACGCCTTCTCCCGCAACAACGTGCTGCACCTCTGGCCCTTCACCATCCATGACCTGCGAGGCCTGGGCGCCAAGAAGTTCTACGGCAAGTTCTGCGCTGGGTCCATCGACCACATCAGTAAGTGGAACCGGTTCTCCTGCAGGTCCGCCCTCCCCCACCCCCGTGTGCTCTGCAGGAGACCCAGGCAGGTTCCCTGAGGAGCGTGCCCGCAGCTGCCCGGTTTGCTGTGTCGTCAGCACCTGCTGGGAGGCAGGACCAGGGCTCTGGAGCGCGAGGGCTGAGCTCCGGGGTCGCTGGGCTAGACCTTGGGCTCTCCTGCAGTGCACACAATGGTGGGGCCGGGCCAGGCAGGAGGTGACCAGTGTGGGCCTTCACTGCACTCTGGTGGCTTCAGCTGGCTCTTGGGAGTGTGACGTGGAAGAGGCCGCGCTGGCGTGAGAACAAAGTGCCGTGGGCACATGGTCCTGGGGAAGCTGCAGCCACAGGCACCTCGTTGGGTGCGTGGCCAGTTGATGAATCGGCGGCAGAATTCCTAGATTCTCATGGGGCCTTTGTGCTCTTGCCCTCTCCACGCTCCGCTCAGCCTGCCTCTCCGTGGTGCTTTGAGGTAAATACAAGTCAGTACAGGTGTGGTTCTGTTTCTGTGACAGCGCGTGCGCAGGGAGCCCCCGTCTGCCTTACGAGGTGAGGTCTCGTGTGCTGATCGTCTCTGATGGTTCCAGGGAAGGCCTGTCAGGGGACCTCCCTGAGCTCCCCCTTGTTGCGGTCCCGTCCGGCAGGACCGCGCGTGTCATTGTGGAACGCTTGTCCTATATCCCTGGACAAGTGACAAACAAATTCAAGTGGACTAAAGGAATCCAGTGGAGAAAAAGGGATGTCGAGCCAATCTCTAAGTGAGAGAGAGCTAGGGCTCGTGTGGCCGCTCTCTCAGAGAGAGGGGGAGAGAGAGGGAGGGAGAAGGCCAGGGAGGGTGAGAGCGGGCTGGCCTGCGTGGCCACTCTCTGAGAGAGGGTGGGGGGGGGGCCCGGACCGCTTGCCTTTTTCATACATTACATCCAGGACGGTTCTCATTAACTGTGCATAGGTTGGCTTTAGGTGGTTACCGTAATAAAAGAATGTTGCTAATCCCTTTAAGATAAAGGTCATTTGCAAATGTAAAGGGAAAAGGTTGAACTGCTTACACCCAAACTTGAGAGGTTTAGCTTAGATTTTAGGAAGTTACTTTAAAGACATGCAGTAAACAATTGTTTCCTCAATTCAAGGTGAGGGAGTTTTAGCAAAAGCAAGTCTCAAAGCAGCCTAGGTACAATGCAGGCCTGATTCCCCACGGGAGACCTATTCACGGATGTTCTCTGCACACCACGTGGTCTGTCTGTGTTCAGAACCAGAGCTGAGCCACTAGATCGCATCACACACGGACAGGTTCCCTGTACCCCCTGATGCGTCCTGAACCCCTTGCGGTGTGAATGCTGTGCCAGTGTTACCAGCATGGCCGCAGCTGCGCGGTCCTGGCAGGGGAAGCCCCTGGCCCCCTACAGGGCTCTGAGGCGTAGAGGGTCTCAGACCCCCGTTGTCTGTGAATAGGAAACGTGTGCCGGTGTGGGCCACAGTGAGTCTGTGTGTGGGACTCAGAAGCGGTTGGGCTGTGTGAGCTGTGGGGGCCACCGGAGGGTCTGGAGGAGGGTTCACACGGACTCCTGGACAGCAGCTGCGGGCGAGGACCCGGGCCACCCGTTCAGTGGGTCTGCCGGCTGACGTGTGGCAGGCTCAGCTTGCAGGGCTGCGTCCTGTGCCAGGGGCCCAATTTCCGTCTGCCTCTGTGGCGGCTGCGTGTCTGGCACCTGGCAGGTCCTCACTGGATGTTAAGTCAGTAAATCTCATGGGATAATGAGCAAGGTTTTTGTTCATTTTGAGCCTTAGTTACTGCAACTGTAGACCAGTTGGGGGTGGGGGGAGACAGAGACGACTGAGCTTGCCCTGGGCCTTTCCCTTCTCGCCTCACAGTGCCCGTCGAGACAGGAGGTGAGGAGATGAAAGGGGTGCTGGAGGCCCAGGGAGTTGGGCCGCCCCTTCGGGTCAGGCAGGAGGGAAGCGCACAGTGGGTGCACTGTGTCTGCCTCCGCTGGTCACAACCAAGAGCTGCTGGTCCTGCTGAGTCATGGAGGCTCTGACTGAGTCAGGGAAGATGGCAAGGCCAGTCTCCGGTTGGCCACAGTTTCAGGTTAAATATCTCACCCAAGAGGTGGGAGCGGGCCCTCTGTGTCTTTCCAGCATGTTTCTGTCCCTTGATTAAGAAAGAACCTCTGGGACGTGGCTTGGAACACGCTACTGTCCCAGAAAGTTGGAGAACCTGCATCAGCCCTGCGTTGGGGGCAGGTGGGGCCTGAGCAGGGCCACCAGCAGCACCCCCACCACAGCGGCCCTGACGAATGTTGTCCTTTGTCTCCCCAGGTATCCGCCAGCTGCAGCTCATCCTTCTGAAAGTCGCGTTGATCCTGGGCATTGAAATCCATGTCAACGTGGAGTTCCAAGGACTTGTGCAGCCTCCTGCGGACCAGGAAAACGAGCGTGAGTGCGGGTGCTGGGGGGGCTCGGCAAGGCGCGTCAAGACGAGATCAGCACAGAGAACGAGAGCAGCCTGCGAGCTGTTCCCAGAACTGGCCGCAAGGGGCCCTCCGTTTATGCAGCCTGTGTCTTCCGAGGGACTTGTGGGAGGCCTTGGAGGTGGCCTTTGGTGTCCAGGCACTGGCACCCATCTCAGACAGCTGAGGGACGGGGACGCTCCCACGAGGCCCCTGCCTCTGGGCCACGTGTTTGCCGTGGGCTCGGCCTGCCGGTGTGCCCTGAGGTGTCTCAGACGTGGGGATGTGGTCGGGGTGCTCACCTTCACTCTGCCTTCGGTCCACAGGGATAGGCTGGCGGGCCCTGGTGCACCCTAAGACCCACCCCGTGTCAGAGTACGAGTTTGAAGTGATCATCGGAGGGGACGGCCGCAGGAACACCTTGGAAGGTACCGGTCGCTGCTGCGCAGCCTGGTGGGCGGCGAGGGAGGGCGACCTTCTCCGCAGCCTGATCCCAGAGCTGTCACCAGCGCCCACGCTGCTCAGAGCCCGCGCGGGGGCCTCAGCGTCCTGCAGGGCAGCACGGCCGGGTGACCTCTCAGCTTAGTGACAAGGTGGCTTCCCTTTTGTTTTTAAGTGGAATTCCTGGTGTTGAGTAATATTCTAGTCAGTCAGATTTCAAATTTTTTGTTAGTGCGTGGGAGACTTTGTGCTCTCTCCTGGGTGGGCGCATTCTTGGGCGAGTGAACCCCTTATTTTCCGGTGGAGAGGAGCTGCCCTGCAATGTTCCCATGGGTTCCTCCCCACCATGGTCCCTGCCACCATCAGCTGTGCCCCTCGTGTCCCCACCTCCAAAGCCAGCTGCCACCACCTCTGAAGGCATCTCTCCCTCCAGGGTTTCGTCGGAAAGAGTTCCGCGGCAAACTGGCCATCGCCATCACAGCCAACTTCATCAACCGAAACACAACGGCGGAGGCCAAAGTCGAAGAGATCAGTGGTGTGGCCTTTATTTTCAACCAGAAGTTTTTCCAGGAGCTGCGGGAAGCCACAGGTGGGTGTGGGTGCCTCAGAGAGTCGGGGTTAGGGGGTCACCCACGTGCTCCTACACTCTCGTGTTCTCCTCCGCGTCCCCGGGCCTAGGCCCCTCCGGACAGGGTTCTCATTCACGTCTTTGTTTCTGCGTGTTCGTTCTGCCTCCCAGCTCTCCACTCCCCGCCCTCCCTGCCCTCCCTGCCACGGCCTTGTGGGCAGTGCGGGGTGCAGGAGCCTGCAGTTGGCAGTCCTCTGGTTCGTGGGGGCCCCAGGTGTGTCCTCTTGCGCCTGACTCCCACTTTGGCCTTGAAGTAAACCACGTGCTAGTAGGAGTGAGGTCATTCTGGGATACGTTGACGTAGTTGTTTCGGTGCAACAATGCTGTCCAGCAGACTCCAGCTCTCTGTTTTCTAGAACGTCATTTCTTTCTACGACATCTGTTTTTTCAGACTGATTGAAACTAAAAGTCGGTAGCTCACGCTGTGCTTCCAGGCATCCAGGTGTCCGCCCCGTTCTGGGAAGCTCCCCAGTTGCCTTGACAACTGTAGAGGCAGCTCACCTGGTCACAAACCCAGACCCTCTTAGTAGACGAGAACCTTCTTCCTTCCCTCACTGTTGACCGTTGTGTGTGGGGTAACTTGGGGTGTCGGGGACTGCAGAGCAGTGCAGGGTAAACGGAGTCTGCCCTCTTTCTGTGACTGGAACGGGCAGGAGGTGAGACTCTGCTCCAACATTTTAATCATTGTCCCCTCCCTGCCTGCCCTCCCCCTGCGCCTCCGCCCCCCGCGCACAGGCATCGACCTGGAGAACATCGTGTACTACAAGGACGACACGCACTACTTCGTCATGACGGCCAAGAAGCAGAGCTTGCTGGACAAGGGGGTCATCCTGCACGTGAGTGACGGCTTCTTCCATCGAGGGAGGGAGGGAGGGAGGGAGGGAGGGAGGGAGGGAGGGAGGGACCGCGAGTGCGAGTCCAGGGAGCCCCTCCTGCGAGGGGGCGACAGGGAGCCGGCCCCTCGCTTGTCGCCTGGTCACGCGTGCTCTCGTTGTTTGTTAAACTTAAGAAACCACCTTGTACGAGGGACATGGTCTAAGATGAGCGAACGTGGGGAGGGCTGTCCAGTGACCCCCGTTTTGGAGCTTCAACGGCCGCCACACGGTCAGCTCAGTGTCGGGGGAGCCCAGCCCGCCCACCCCTGCAGCTGGGTCACTCCAGAGCACGTCTCCAGCGTTTCAGGAGTAAATCCCCAGTTGACTTTGAGGTGACGTAATTTGAGGTTCTAGAGAATTGCAGATATGACCAATTGCCGGTCGGTTCATAGGTGTCTTTTGGGAGGGCACGGAGTTCGAGCGAGAAGCAGGGGGTGGTGTCCCCGGAAGCCTGAACCTGGCCCTGGTTGTCCTATAAACGCGGCTGTCGGGGCCCAGGGACACTGACCGGATTAGGGGTGACTGGACCCCAGCAGTCGGGGGACGGTCTGCACGTGAAGTCACGATCCCCGGGAGCAGGTTCCCTAAGTGTGGCTGGGTCTCAGTGTGAACGCCGCCATCCCCGCACGGTGAGCTGGAGCCGCGGGGCCTGGGCTCAGGCCTGAGCAGCCCCTTTCAGAGTCGCTCTCAGCGGTCCCGTCTGTGCGAGGTGGGCCTGGCGTCTTCCGCCATCACCCGGTGCCGCCAGTCCCGTGTCTGGGAGGGGAGGCGGACCGGGCTGTGCGAGCCCGTGAGCTGCTGCTGTGGAGCAACCGTCTGCAGTGGCCGGGCCTGACGCCCCCTTTTCCTTTCCCTCCGTGTGTGTGGAGGGCGGGGGCCACGCGCCTCCTGTGTGTGCGGCTGCACCTAGACCCACTCTGGCCGCTCGCTCAGTGCTGAGCTTTGAGGGCAGCTTGAGGGTGTCCGTCTGGCTTTTAACATCGCGTGCTGGTAGCTGAAGGTGCCGTCAGAGCCCTTGGGAGCCGGAGACCGCGCCCCAGGAGCCCAGACCGGGCTCGGCGTGCGGGACGCCCCTTTTGCTCGTCGTCGTTCTTCTGTGTTGGTGCAGTTCCGTGGAGCCTTTCAGAACGGTCTTATCTTTTAAGCTCCTGCTCCGTCTTGAACGTGTTCCTCCCCAGCCCCCTGGGCAGCTGTCACTCCTGCCTCTGCCGCTTTTTGGCAGAAGCTTTGGGTTCTGCCTTTGGGTGTGTTGAGTTGGGCTGAGCGTTGCACATGGTCCCAGTTGCCCAAAGCTGTTCGCTACCCAGAAAGTGGGTGACGGGCGATGATGACGGGCAGCTAACCGGCACCGTCACGCAGATCTCTTCGTTTGGTGCCAGCATGACCCTGTGAGGGGGACGGACAGGATGAAAGAAGTAGTGACTTGCTCCAAGTAGGTGGAAAGCCAGGACTGTTTCGGCAGCAAGGCCTCTGTTCTTTAGAAGTGCCCCCGCCCTTTGTATTTTGTGGGAACACGCATCGCTGTGAGGGAAAGGCGGGGACAGACTCGGTTGTCTGTGGTGTGTGCTGTGGCTCAAGCCAGGTGGACTGCACCCGGCACCTCCAGCGAGCCTCTTCCCTCCCGGGAGCTAGGACTACGCCGACACCGAGCTGCTGCTGTCCCGGGACAACGTGGACCAGGAGGCTCTGCTGAGCTACGCCCGGGAGGCCGCTGACTTCTCCACCCAGCAGCAGCTGCCATGCCTGGACTTCGCCATCAACCACTATGGGCAGCCCGACGTGGCCATGTTCGACTTCACCTGCATGTACGCCTCGGAGAATGCCGCCCTGGTGCGGGAGCTGCACGGTCACCAGCTCCTCGTGGCCCTGGTTGGGGACAGCCTCCTCGAGGTGAGCACGCAGTGGGGCAGCCCGGGACAGTGGCGGACACCGCCTGGGGTCTGGGGAGGAGTGGGCGTCGGCAGCACAAGGTGACTCCCCGGGGGGGGGGGGGATGTCGGGAAGCCCTGCCATACAGCCCGAGGGCCCGGGACTGCGCAGATGTCGCCGCCCTCCTGCCGGGCCCTCCGCTGGGTTGTCAGAGGCTGCTTCCCACTGCAGGCTCCATCTCAGAGCCCTTGTTCGGTTCTGTCTTGTGAAAGGCTGTTTGTCTTCAGTGTTTTCTCCTCTTTGACAGCCATTTTGGCCGATGGGAACCGGCATCGCCCGGGGCTTTCTGGCCGCCATGGACTCGGCCTGGATGGTGCGAAGCTGGTCTCTGGGAGCCAGCCCCCTGGAGGTGCTGGCCGAGAGGTGAGGGGGAGCGGGGCCGCTGCACAGAGGCCCCTGGGCAGGACCTGGTCGGGCGGAGCCCAGGGTCTCCCCTCCTCTGCTTTCCCTTTCTTAGTGAAAGATATTTTACACGTAAGAGAGGAAGTCACAGAAACTTAAAGATTATCTACTGCAAATGCTCATCTCTTGTCCTTTCCAAACGGAATTTGTTGCTCCTGATAGTATCTGAATGTTTGTGCACCATCGAAGGGCAGTCCCTGCGTCCTTTGTGACGGTCCCGTGAACAAATACCTAAGAACAGGATGTAAGTCCTCTCGTCCCCAAACTGGAGAGACTTCGGGTGGTGAAGTCAGCAGGGTCATACGGGAGACACTAAAATAAGAGAGGAAGTTAAGGGTGACTTTGAAGTCAAAGGAAAATACCTAACTGCTTGTCAACGTTTCTCAAATTTCCAAAGTCAGATGTCTTGAAGCAGATTACTGCAGGTGAGCCCGGAGTCCCAGGTTGGGTGGTAATAGGCAGAGCCCTAACCCGAGACGCGGGAGGTCGGCGATGTTTGACGTCAGCCACTTGCAGCGCTGTGGGTGGCTCGGGGGCATGTTCTCTTCATCTGCCCGTCTCTGAAACGTTGGATGCTGGCATACCGGAAACAACAAAGCAGTGACTGGACCTGCCTTTTCCACCAGAGTCAGGCAGTGTCTCCGCCCACAGCAGGGCACCTGTGGTTCTCGTTGGCCCTGCCAGGCCCCTGGAGTCGCCGACCTGGGGGGACTGGGAAGCAAGAGCTGAGGTTGGGTCGGAGGAGACCAGTCAAGGAGGAGGGTTGTCTCATCGTCCCAATCATCTGGGGACCGTCGACACACAGAAATGGCCTCCCAGGAGAGGGTGACATCGGGGCGCAGAGCTGGACCTGAACGGGGTGCCATATTGTTGCAGGGAGAGCATCTACCGGCTGCTGCCTCAGACCACCCCTGAGAACGTGAGCAAGAACTTCAGCCAGTACAGCATCGACCCCGTCACCAGGTACCCCAACATCAACATCAACTTCCTGCAGCCGAGCCAGGTGAGCACCTCTCGGCCCGTGGTCCCTCTGCTTCTCTCGGGTGGACGCAGGCAGCCCTGTGTCTGCGTTGGTGGGAGGGGAGGGCTGACCCCATCGGCAGACTGAGCGGCTCAGTCCCAGGGTGGTTGGGTGACCTGCCGGGAGACCACACGTGACAGAAGCGGTGCACCAGGACCTGGGCCTACGCCTCGGAACCCAGACTGCGTGTTCGGGAGGGCGCCGTCACTCACTGGTTGGCGCGTGCACCCTCCGCTGGCACAGTCACTGCCGGGCTCTGTCACTCGGGCGGGTCATTTCTCCTTCTCTGACCCTCGGTGTCTTCCTCTGTAAAACAAGGGGATGGTCCCTGCCACTCACAGACAGGGTCACTGGGGCACAACGGACACCACCCACAGAGGAGAACGTGGAGATCAGCCACCCTCCGCCAGTGAAAGGTTGCCGGCCACTTTTCTGTACCGAGTTAATTCTCAGAACGTCAAAGCCTTACAGCTCTGTTAAAGGTGACATCTTACAGAGTATAGCATCCCAAAGAGCTCACCTGGTTTTGGAAAGCAGCCATTCAACAAATCTGCCTGTGTTCTCCTGGAATTTTTTATTCACCTTCTACCTGAAGTCGCCCCCGTCATGCCTGTGTCTGTGGGTGGTGACTCACAAGGGTCTGTGGAGCCTGCTGTGGACGGTGCACGGGGTCCAGCTGCTGACCAAATGACCACACATGGGCACCAAAGACACACCACTCAGGAAGCTTCATTTGTAACACGCGTCCCCCGCAGGACCGTGAATAAATTCCTGCAGCAGGCCCCATGGCCACGTGGGTGCAGCCGTGAAAAGGGGAATGCACCTCGGAGACACTAACAGTGCACGACAGAATCCCACACCCAAGCCTGTGCCGCGTGGCTTCGTGTACACAGTTCGAAAGCAGACGGACTGGTCCTCGGGGACGAAAGTCTCAGTTGTGGTCACCGTCGGGGCAGGGTGCCAGCACGAGGCCGGATCCGTCGGGTTGGGAGCCGTGGTGCTTGGGAACATCCGCCTACGAAAATGCACCAAGCTCGACTGCATCTGCCATGAGTGAAAGAGTAAGCTCAGCAACAACAGGCCCGGCGGAGACTCAGAGGGACCGCGGTGGCCGGGCGGCGAACCTGCAGCACGGCTTCCTGGCCAGTGTGTGTCTGTGACCCAGCATGTCCGGAAAGGGCTCAGAGGTCGTCCTGACTTGTCCGCACTTTGCCCCGCCTGCTCTCCCAGCCTTCCTCTGTCATTCTCTGCGCTGGGGGGACTTTGTTACTGGGACTTGACTTCTTCCTCACGGCGTTCTACCTTTCTGCCAGGTGCGCCATTTGTATGACTCTGGGGAAGCAAGAGACATCCGCCTGCAGCTGGAGGACCTGGCGCACCCCCGGGCCACCCCCAGGCTGGCTCGCCATGGTGAGTCCCGGTCCCGGCCTCTGTGGGGCGGGGACTGTCCAGAGCAGTCTGCGAGCACGTGGTCAGCTCCCATGCGCGCTGGTTCTGCCCCTCAGGGCACATCTGGAAGTTTCTGGAGGCCTTTTCATTGCCCTGACTGGGGAGGGTGGTGCAGCTAGCGTCAGGGACGCGGCGCACGGTCCTCGGTGCACACACCAGCTCCCAGCCACGTCACGGTGGGGGGCCCTTGGTCTGAGAAGGTGTTGGGAGGACCCACAAACCAGACGGGCGCTGCTGAGGACGGGGAGGGCGTGTGGGAGCATGCGCCTGGGAGGACCAGGGCAGCACGTTTGCCGAGGGCGGCGAAGTTGCCAGCACGTGGAGACAGAAGCGGCTGACGCATAGTTTGCGTGTAGGGAAGGGACCCTGAAGCTCGAAAGGCAAGGGATATTCGGACGCTGTCCGTGCGGGATGGGCCTGAGGAGGCGAGCACTCCTCCAGGAGCCATGCTGACGCCTGCAAGGCCTCCCCTGGCACTGACGAGGAGGAGGGAACGAGGCGGGACCGTGGAGCGTGACGAGAAGGGGCTGCGGGGGCACTGCTGGGTCCCAGCCCAGGCTTCGCCGTATGTGAAGGGAGTGGTCTCGAGCAGGTGACTGGGGTCTCTGAGCCCTGGTGCCAGGTAGGTGAAGTCGGGTGACAGACACCTGCCTCGTGTGCTGGTCATCAGGCTTGTCGGTCTTGGTGCCTGACAGCGTGCTGTTCCTGCCGTCGGCGACTTTCCGGAGCGGTCGTGCGTGCCGCAAGGTGGCCACGCTTCCATCGGTGGTTTTCCTTGCTCCTTCAGAGTCTGTGCCTCGTTCAGACAAGCTGCTGAGCTGGTGCCAAAGGCAGACAGAGGGCTACGCAGGGGCCAGCGTGACGGATCTCACCGTGTCCTGGAAGAGTGGCCTGGCCCTGTGCGCCCTTCTCCATCGGTACCGCCCCGATCTCATGTGAGTTGTGGCTGGACTTCCTGTTTCATTCCCTGTCCCCACAGTCGTGGGGCACCCTGCTCTCAAGTCACCAAAGTTGCACTTTTTTTCCTAGAATGGAGTCCGTAGTAAGACACGTTCTCTAGAAAGCGGTGATTAATTCTGATTCGATTCTATTTAAAACTCTGAATGTCAAGCATTATGTGGCTCAGCATGGAAATGAATCCCTGAGTTTTTAAAATCACAGCACTCAGTCACAGACGGTCAAAAACTGATTTTGACGCCCACCTGGGAGTATTCACTTCACACGAGGGAACCTCTGTGTGGTGACCGACTGCAGGTTGTGCCCTGCTCCAGCCACCTGTCCGCACTGGCACTGGCCACAAGGAGAGCTGGCCGGGACGTGGCGCTGGCTCACGGTGAGCGTGTCCCCGCGCCCGGTGGTGTTCTCTGCGGTCTCAGCCCACACACCTGCAGACGCGCGCGCAGCCCTGCGACCTTGAGGTCGCCGTGGCCACCACCAGTGGCCGCGGCCCTGGGGGCCTCCACGCGGAATCGGCGCAGTAGGACGACTCCGGTCGAGCAGACGACTTGTGCCCGGGGTGGGGTTTCCCGGGGGCGTCCACCCTGGGAGCCGGACAGGCATGTCTGGAGCAGAAGCAGAGCGTGTGGGGTTGCTTTGGTTGCCTGTTCTTTTATCCTTAGGTCCACTTAAGGGCCCAGTTTTTTGTGTTTGTTTTGTTTTAATGTTTGCTTAAGAAACCCAAAAGGCCACAGTTCCTGTTTATGTGAGGCAGGAGCTGCAGTGGCAGCCTTGCCCGGGGCGGGCAGTGTGGGAGCTGGGTTTCTGGCTGGTGCAGAGGAAGGTGAGTGGCCCTTTGTTCCTGCACCGTAGCTCACGCGGAGGTAACGCAGGGCTCGTGCCTCCGAGAGGGTGGCGGGGGGGAGGAACAGACCCATACATGACGGCACAGGAGCGCTTGAAGGAAGAGCCGGCTGAATCAAGGCCTTTCCTGGGGATGGCAGGAAAGAGGGACGAGGCGGCAGTGACTGGAGGGAGCCCAGAGGGTGGGGCGGGAGGTGTGGGTGAGGGACCTGCTCCCGCTGGGATGACCGGCGGCCGGCTGTCTGCCGGAGGCCTGGGCTGTGTGCTCGTCACAGAGGGCAGCGCCGTGAGGAGGGAACTGGCCCGGTTCCGGCCACAGGGACCCCACTCAGGGTGAGCGTGCTGGTCACCAGGCTCAACGTACAGAGAAAAGGAGTTTTTGAAAATGAAAACTTGCTATGGGTCAGCGGTCAGCGCTTTGCCGGTCACTAAAGGAGACTCAGTCTTCCTTGATTGACGAGCAGCAGGCTCGAAATCCAGAGGGAAACGCTTGTTATTCTAAGTACTTGGGAAAATTCAAGAAACTTAGCAATGGAAACGTCTTTTGAGGAAAGTTTTGGAATTCCCCTTCGAGGAGGCAGCCGAGTGAGGTTGATCAGAGCGGGTTTAGGGCGTCAGGAGCTGGTCAGGGCCCCCGGGAGGTGCCGCCTTGAGAAGCGGTTGGGTCTAAACAGGGTTTTGTCTTTAGGAGTGTGGGGTTAGTCAGTGCAAAGCACACGGGAGACATGAGAAGGCGCACCTTGAAGGGCCCCTGTTCTTGAGCCTGTGTTTTAGTGAGAAACTTACGTGATTGGGAAAATGAGGAGAAATAACAATCTAAACTTCTAAAGATAATAAAATACCCTGACCTAAAAGAAAAAAGGAAACGATAGTAGTTTTTCAGCTTCCCCCCTTTTTCCTTGGTGGATAGATTCAGTCATTGTTCTTCTCAAGGGTGATTTGCCCTCGGATTTCAGGGAAGCCCTGCCCCCAGGATTTTGGCTGCACCACCGAAAAATGGCGCTGACTTCCGGACTCTGTTTCTGGTGAGGGGACAAGCTCCCCATCTGACGCGTTTTCCGTATCCCATTTCTCAGAGACTTCGATTCTCTGGAAGAGCAAAACGTGGAGAAGAACAACCAGCTGGCCTTTGACATCGCTGAGAAAGAGCTGGGCATCTGCCCCATCATGACGGGCAAGGAGATGGCCTCGGTGGGCGAGCCCGACCAGCTGTCCATGGTCATGTACCTGACCCAGTTCTACGAGATGTTCCGGGACTCGCTTTCCTCCCGTGGTGAGGACTTGGGGCTCAGGCGGGGGCGGGCGGGCCCCCCGTGTCCTTGTCAGCACCCCCAAAAGCAGGCTGGTACTGACTCCCGGGCCGGCCGGCCGGCCGCCTCCACCCAGGCCTCTCGTACCGAGGCTGTGAATACGTAATGGCCCTCCTGTCCGAAGGGTCCCTGGACGCCAGCACCTTCTCCCTTCCCTCAGAACCAGCCTTTCTGAAACCAGTGGAGCACGCTTGTGGGCTGCTCCTCTCCCACCCAACCTGTGTCACCCCTGGCAGCGGCACGTCCTCATTGCCCTGACAGACAGATGTCTGCTGTCACGAGGCCCCGCACGTCCACGTGTGCCTCTCCTTCTGTGGCTCACTGAACGTGGCTCGCTGGGCAGGTCTGCACGGCCGGGCGGCCTCCCTTCCTGCACTCTCTTTCTCGTCCTTGGCCTCTGGGGCCCTGCCCTGGACAGACCCCCCACTCTCCTTTCTGCCCCTGTACCTCCTCCGGCTTTCCCTCCATTTTTTCTGGACGTCTCTGCAGCACGAGGCCCCCGTCTGTCTGTGAGCTGCCCCAAGAGTCTCTGCCGCCACCTGTTGTCTCTGGAGTGAGCAGAGCATGGTGCTTAAGAGTGTCGCCCACGGTCCCCAGGCAGGGCTCACACCCCAGTCCTAACACCTGTCCAACCTTAGGCCAGTTATTCCATTTTCCCGTGCCTCGGTTTCCCCATCTGTAAAAGGGGGGTTTTCATCATTAGATTTTGATATTCTAAGAAGAATGCTTTTCAGATGGAAGCACTTAATAAATGTGAGCTGTATTACTAGTTTCAATTATTTTTAAAATTATTGTCACTAAAAAGACATTGGAATCTGTAGTTGGTGATGTTCCAGAGTCTTCCAGCCCACATGGCCTCATAGATGTCTGTGGCTTTTTCTGACGAGATGCACAGTTTTAAAGCAGAAGTCCAAGGCTCGGACCTCGGTCCACATGGTCAGGGAGCCCCTTGGTGTGCAGTGGGGGTGTGGGCTTGGCACCCCCAGACCCCGTGGCCCTCCGCTGCCACCTCCTGCCCCCCTCTCTGCCTTGAGGCTTTTATCACAGAAGTGAGGCTCTGGCGCCCTGCTCGGACGATGAGTCACAGCCGACTCCCGACTCCTATAAAGGTTCCTGTGTTGCAGGTGGAGGGGAAGGAATGGGTGGTGTTTGTGTTGATGGGGAAGGAAGGCTCAGTGTCTAGACCTGAGTGCGTTCTCTCTGTGGGGTTTCCTGCTGACCCTTCAGAGCCTCCAGCAGTCCCGGGGGGCCCCTGCGTCTGAGGCAGCCTGGTTGGTCCTTCCGGGCCCCTGCAGTGCTGCCCTTGACCGCGGCCCTCTGTCCACAGACGCTGCGGCCCTGAACGCTGAGGAGAAGACGGTGCTGGTAGCCAGCACCAAGTCCCCCATCTCCTTCCTGAGCAAGCTCGGCCAGACCATCTCCCGGAAGCGGTCCCCCAAGGTGAGTGGAAGTGGTTTTGGTCGGCTGCACCCCCGGCGGTGAGCTGTGGTGTTGAGAGCAGCACCGGTTCCCTCCTTGCTGCAGGATAAGAAGGAGAAGGACTCGGACGGGGCTGGGAAGAGGAGAAAGACCAGTCAGTCCGAAGAGGTGAGTCATCGGCATCTGTTGGAACGATCACATCGAGTCTCCCTTTTGGTCTTAAACCCTTAGTTTTCAAACTGGTGCTGCTGGAGCTTTCCACGTCCCCCTTTATGAGACTGCTTGTGGCCACGTGCTTTTCTGTGGGCTTTGCCTCTGTCTGACGTTTTGGCCACACGCACGAGCCCACTGTCCTGAGCAGTGACGAAGCCAGCAGGAGTCGGGGACCCTCTCCCGCTCCTTGGGAGGCTAGAGCTGGGAAACACGCTCACCACGTGCTCCTTCCAGGGAGGGGCGCCCGGGGCTTCCCTCACAGAGGCCGGTTTGGGGTTGCTGTTGATCAGGAGGAAGTGCCCCAGGGCTGCAGAGGAGGGCGGCCAGCTCTGGGCAGCGCTCTGACCGACCGGAGGACCGATGTCACCCTTGGCAACCAGAACAAAGTCAAGTACATGGCGACCCAGCTGCTGGCCAAGTTTGAAGAGAACGCGCCCGCCCAGTCCAGCGGCCTGAGGAGACAGGTGAGCCGTCCCCACTGGAAGGGGGGCTCATGGCTGGTCCCAGTCTCTGCTTGTCCCCATCCTGTCATGGCCGGTGGGCTCTCGGAGTTCCTGGGGCCTGTGCTCCCCTCCATCTGAGGTCTCAGTGGCAGTCAGCAGAAGGACTTTAAATGTATGCCTCTGTCCGTATTCACGTCGTAAAAGAAGTCCATGCCCCGTGTCCCACCCCCGCTCAGTTTCCCTCCCGTCTGGTCCATCCTGGGCGCGTGCTGGGTCTCACAGCCAGGCCGCCCTCCACGTGTGCGTTCTGGGCTACTCCTCTCGGGACTTTGGCCGCAGCCCCACCATCCGCTCCCAGCGGCACCTGCACTGTGTGCTGAGCCTGCCGGCTCCTCCTCTGGGGCCCGCATGCTGGTTCCTCATCCTCTGGACATGACACAGAGGTGACAGACGTCCTGGTTAGGAAGCGGCTCTGCGTGCCTCAGGTGACTCTCCTGAGTGCTCCTGAACCAGGTTGAGGCAAGGAACCTTGTGCAATTCCTCATGGACACCAGCTGGCGTCCCCGAGTCCCACCTGCGCAGCTGGGCGGAGCCTTGAAGGGCATCTCTGCGGGGCCTTGTCTCTGCTCTCCCTGGTCTAAAAGCCACTGAGACGTCCGCAGGGGCGGGGCTGGGACAGGAGGTCCACCCCTGGGGACCTGCCCCCTTTTGCTCTTCCCTGGCCCCTGGCCCTCAGCTGTGTCAGCGGCTGCCCTGTGGGCAGAGGGGCTGGGCTCCAGGCGTCACTCACCTGTAGGCTTCCCTCGTCTTCAGTGAGAGCTTAGTTTCCAAATTAGAGCGAGCGGTTGAGGCTCAGCACGCTGAGCTCAGGAAGAGTAGGACCACAGCCTCTGTCCTTCTGGGCCTGGGGTTTCGTTTCCTTGGTTACGCGAACCTCTCTAGAAACTGATTCTGTGTCTCCACCCCCCACCCCCCACCCCCCCGCCCCAGCACATAGATGTGTAGCTGTGCTCCACAAGTCCCTTCTGAGACTCCTACCTTAATACCTTGTATTTTGCTTTGTCTGCATGTCCTGTCCCCCCCCACCTGGCCTGTGTGTCACAGCCGACACAAGAGCGTGGGGCCGGCCAGCTGTCCTGCGGCCAACCTGAGCAGGGCCGCCCTGCTCCCACCCCTCAGTGGAAACAGGTAAAGGACCTGTCTGGAACCAGAGCGGGTGCTGCCTGGCGGCTGCCCGCCCTGCTCCTCCTGAGCCAGCCCTCGAGAAGGACCTTCCTTGAACCCAGCCAAGCCCAGGACACATCCACGCTCGTCTCTGTGACAGCTCTGGCGGGAGGGTGACGGCGGCACAGACCGCATCGCATGGCTCCTTCTGCTCCTTGGGGTTTGGAAACCCGTTGGCAGGGGGCTGTGACTTAGATGTTGGAACCAGTTGAAGCCGTGTGATCAGCTGTTCGGGTGCGCTGGCCTTCAGGGTGTTGCCATTCTAACTCTGTCCCAAGCTGACTGGGGGTGACGTGTCCCTGTGACCACTGGAGGGAAGGGCTGGAGAGCTGAGCGGGGCAGCCTTTCACGGCGGACTGGAAAATGTCCAAGAAATCATCTTAAACTCTGAGTTCGATCTGCTTCAGACCCTGGACAAAGAGGACTATGGGCCTCTTCTTGGGCTTTGTCTACTTTTAAAGCATCATCTTTAGAGATTTTCTCGAGCAGGGTTGTAGGATCCCTTGGCAGCTGCCTCCCGTGAGCAGCAGGACAGAGAGGAGGGACGGAGCCCCACCGTGCCCCATCCACCTCGGCCTTGGACATGTTTCCTTGGGCTTGGTTCCATTTAGGGCTGAGGTTCTGAGGGTTGGGGGTGGGCCCGCTGTCCCACTGGTGCTGTGGTGCCTGCTGAGCAGTGGCCGGCAGGGTTTATGGGGCACACACATTCCAGGCCAAGTAAATATAACCTGTGTTTCTTAAGGTCTTTTCACCTGAGGCCATGTCAGAGGCTGAGGTGGAAATCTGGGAGCAATGTCCAGACTCAGGGAGCCAAGCGGCCTTGTCCCTCTGCGTGGGGGTGGGGGCTGCTTTGGAGGCTCCCGTCCCTTCCCTTGAAGTCTCGGTGGAAGGCAGAAATGGAAGGTGGTCTCTGGTGGAGGGGCTGCTAAGGGGCAGCGTGGCCTCTGCATTGGGCCTGAGCTCCAGACCCTCATAGGACTCAGGGGCAGTGAGCAAGGGGGCAGCTGCCACCCACATGGACAGGTGAGCAGGTAGCCCTGGGGCACTTGCCTGGGCCCCCGTGGGTGAGCGTGCAGGGACTTCTTGGGTAGGAAGTGCATCCCGAGGGACCTGCCTGTTGCGTGGGGCAGCTGCCCGGAAGGGCATCAGGAGCTTGTGTTTGGGGCCTATGTGTCTCCTGTTGATGACGCATCTGGTGCCTTGGGCCTCATGCCTGTGCTGCGTGCAGATGGTCCCCGTCTGTGACAGCCCCGTTGAGCTGGGCAGGCAGCAGAGCCGAGCTGCAGCCTCTCCCATGGGCTCTGGGGAGTGGGCCCCAGCCTGGCAGTCAGGCAGAGCCACTGGGGGTGGGGTGAGAGACCAGGTGCCGGAACGTCCCACCAGGTCCCTGACCCCTGGAGGGGGAGCTGTGCCTTTGGGTGGCTGTGAGGGAATGTGCAGGATGTCCCCACTTCCTTCTTCCCCAGCACCAAGCAGGGAGGGTTCAGGCCTTGTAAGTTGCTGGTAGATTTCCCTCCTAAAAGATAGGCCTCTGGGGGCAATGCAAAGCTGCAGATACCTGGGTGGGGGCGGGGTGCTAGGCCCTCTGCACTGACCCACCCTGGCTGCCCACCCACCCACTTACCCACCCAGGAGTGGGCCTGCCTGTCAGCACCTGGTCCTGACTCACTTGGCTCAGGACGAGGCAGGAGGGGTGTGGCAGTGCCTGCCCAGGGACCCAGGGCCGGCTTTAATGTGGAAGGTTCTGAGGATGCTGCTCGCCAGGGACTTTCCTGCTCCGCCCTCCTGGATCTCAACAGCACATCCTGGAGGCACAGGGCACCCTGTCCAGCCTCGGTGGGGAAAGAGGTCGTCTGGGGAGGTGCGAGCAGATGAGGGGGCGTGCTACTGCCCAGCCCCCCACACACAGTCCTTCCCCTCTCGGGCCCCACTGGTGCCGCCCCACTCAGCGTTGTTTCCTGAGTCCCATAGGGCTCTCATCCGGGACGGACTCACTGGGAAGGGGTACAGGGAGAGGATCAGGGCGGGGAGGTTTCAGGTGGTGAAAGGTACTCAGTTTTCACATCGTAGTTCCTATACTTCCTTGGTTGCTTTCCAGAGCCTTCCAAGGGTGAGTTAGGGGCCTGGGGAGAGGAAGCGGTGGCAGGAAGTCCCATGGTCGGCCCTGAGCGCAGGCTGCTCTGCCGCTGCTGGGGGTGCAGGGGACCCCTGTGGGGGTGGTCCGGGTGCCCTTCCTCTCGGCTTATAACCAAACGCAGTTCTTCTGTCCCCTGACCTCCCGAATGGAGCCTGCTGAGAAGGACATGCCCTTGGCCCCTGGTGTTTAGAAGGGGATATACTGCGAGATGGACCTGGACACCCACCATGGGCTGTGCCACGCCACCGTCCTGAGCACGCGGTGCTGGGCAGGGTGGTGGGACGCAGGGCAGGGGCCCCTTGGTCCTTCTGGACCCAGCTGGAACGTGGCCACGGTCTCACCAGTCTTCTCTCTGTGTCTGTTGTGCAAAAGCGGCAGGGGAAGGAGCGTTCTCGGACCTGCCCCAAAAAAGTGATCACACTCTCTCCACCCCCCACTCCACCTCCCTGCCGGGCACGTGGCGTCCAGCAGGTGACCTTGTGTGCATGCTCTGTTGTCTGTCTGTGCCGTCCTGCCTGTCTGTGAGTGGCTGGGGCAGAGCCCACACTAGGACCCCCGCTCTTCAGGGGTAACTGCCATAGAGCAGAGAGACCAGTGGTAACCGGAACAGCCTTTATGTCTGCACACGGGCACCCTCCTGCCAGACCTGAGGGGAGAGTGCTGCTTGCGTTCACACGTGCACGGTTGTGCCCCATCCTGTGCCTGGGCATCCAGCTCTGCACGCACAGGCCGAAATTCAAACTGCGTCTGTCACAGAGACGGGGCCGAAGCCCTGGGGAGAGACGTGTTCATGTAACCTCATCTCAAGCTGCCGTGTTTGCCTCACTGCCCACGGGACAGAGCTGAGATGAGCTTTGGGGAGATTTCAATGGGGCTGCACGGCAGGCCTGCTTCCTTCTGATCCTGACATCCCGGGCCCTGCGTAGCCCCTTCTGCCCAGCCCACCCCACCCCCAGCCTGGGCAGACCCTGGGAAACTGCGCCGCAGCGGTGTGCAGAGGACGTGCACGGTGGTGAGCACTCTTCTACGGAGCTGGCCTTTCTCGTGTTTCCCCGTAAAGTAAAATGCCAGCTGCAGAGGCAGGACCTGGGGCAAGCGACTCCTCCGTGGAGGGCCTGTAAAGGCCTGACCAGTGCCTGGCCGCAGTCACCCCACGCCTGTCTCTGCGTAAGAGCCAGCACACAGGAGCAGAGTCCAGGGGTAGTCCAGGCACTGTCCCTGTGTGGTCTCAGCCGTTCTTCCAGGAGCCTGGTGAGGCCCTAGCTGCTGTTCCCCCTTCGTAGAGGAGGAGCCCAAGGCATAGGGCAGGGGTCACCTGGGGGGCCCAGGGGCCCAGCTCTGGCCTTGTCCTGCCTGGACCAGAGCAGCTGCAGCGGAAGCTTCGGGTCAGTGTCCCCAGTTTGAGGCCCTAAGGGGGCCCCAGGCACCCTGTCCCCATGGCTCTCGCCTGCGTGTCTCCTCGGGGCAGCGCAGGCAGCCTGACCCCGTCAGCCAGGTTCCTACCCAGCCACGCAGGTGTCCCGTCCACTGGAACCACTTCTGGGCTTTGCCCCCTTGTGCTCCCTTTGTCCCCCTTGTGTCCCCTTTCACACATGCTGCTTTTCCCCACACTCCTGTGCAGGGACCGCCGCGCCCCACTGTCCCCCCTGGACAGTGTGTGTCACTCACTTTTCGGCTCTCTGGAGAGCCCCTGCCTCCTAATCCACCTCTCCCCTCCGACCTTCCGCCTGACGCCTCTGGCCTGTGCCACCTCTGCACTGATAAGTCCCTATTCATCGTGTGGCTGACCTCACTGAGCACCGGGCGGGCAGCACGGTTGTGCACGGCGTGGTCCTTGGGTCACCGGCTCTGGAGTCAGTGGGATTGGGGTTCCTTGGGGTGGGGCTCAGTGGGGGGCAGGGGTCTGTGTTGACATGACTCTGACTTTACGGCTCTGTCACTCAGGTCCAGATAGAGCTTTTAGATGGAGCTTAAATGTCTCCTTTGTTGCCAACAGACGCACAGGGACCATGATGCCGACCGCCGCGGCAAGCAGCGTCCCCACCACCAGCGGGTAAACGCACGGACAGCCTGTGGCCCAGGTTGCTGAGGGCACACGGCGGGGTGGGGGGATGGCCCCTCTCCCCTTGCTTTTTGCACGCTCTTATCACCCAGCCGAGAGCCAGCGCCCTTTTGCTGACAGTGGTGACCGGTGCCCGTAGTATGCACAGCAGAGCGCCCACCGCAGCACTCCGATTGGGCGGGGCCTGTGGTTGGGGGCCCGTGGCACCCCGTTGCCACCCCAGCACTTGTGTGTGGCTTCTCAGGGCCCAGGGCGGGACCAGCCAGCAGGTGGTCTTTGCTCAGCTCTGAGGACAGGTGGGCTTGAGGTGGAAGTGCTCAGCGATGGGGTTTCCTGAGTGTGAGGAAGGCAGGAAGGCGATGACAAGGGCAGGTGGCAGAGGAAGGCTTCCGCCACCCGTGGGGAGAATGGTGGTGACATCTGGCTGTTGGGTGACTTGATGGGAAGCAGAGGTGCCTGTTTTAAAAAGCTCGCTTATGTCAGGACCCTCCCTGGTGGTTTGCTGTCACTCAAAAAGGTGACCTGGGGGGAGGGGCGGGGGCTGTGCCGGTGCTGACCTCACAAGGGCCTGCAGCGCCTTCCCCGCCCCTCCCGCCCCTCCCGCCTTGGCTCCGAGAAGCCCAGCCCTGGCTCCGCAGTCGCTCCGCAGCTTCTCGGGTCCTTCGGGAAGCTGGACAAAGGCTGGGTCCCTGTGCCTGCGCTGAGCCGAGGCGCGGTCCGGCCACCCCAGAGCATGGCTTCCATGCACGAGCTCAGTGTGCCCAGCCTCTGCATTTTCATGGAGCGGGGCCTCGCCCTGTGTGCTGGGGAACACGTGTTTAATGAGGATTTGACGGTCTTTACTGAGACGAAGAGCAGGGTGGGTGTGTGGAATACAAGGGGGTGCTGGCAGAAAGGGATGTTGGGGTCTGGGCCCCCCAACCCCACTCCGTGCACAGCAGGGAGCTCCCTCCCGTTTTCCCAGAGCCCTGGTCTCCAGACACTGCAGTGCAGGGGCTCCTCAGGGTCACTGTGCTGCGCCCCGGCAGGACTTCCCGTGACCGCTGCACATGCGCTGCTGCCCTCTGCCCCACCGCCCCCCATTCCCCACGAGCACCCACTGCCCCGCCCCGGAAGGTCAGTCTGCTTTCCCTCCTTCTGCTGGGTCACACTGCTTTGCGGCGACCCCCACCCCCAGTGCCCCCTCAGCTGGTCTTGGGGAGCACAGGCTGGTGACACTTGTGCTGTTGCCCCTCTGCACTGTGACATCGGTGCAGGCTACTGGGAACTGAGCATTTCTCGTTTGCCAGAACCTCTGCCACCTTCCCCGTGTCTGGGGACTGTGCAGGCCTGTCCCTGCGGAGACCCTGCCCACACTGCCCATGGGCCACCTGCAGTCTATAGGGGACCAGGGGCCTCACATCCCTTCTCGTGGTGACCGCTGGGGTTGGGTCCTTGTGGGCAGAGCGAGCACTGGCGGTAGGAGGAGGGAGAGCCACACTGCTGGCCTTCGTGTGGGGGAGCAAGCGCCCCCTGGACTTGCGTCTCCTGTCCAGGAGAACCCAGCTCGGGGTGTGAGGCTCTGCAGGGCCCAGAGTCAGTTGGCGGTGGGGGGTTGCAGGCCCCGCATGCTGCTGCTGCTGCTGCTGCTGAGAGCGTTTCTTTCCCACGTGGCTTCTTGGGTCACAGTCTGAGGTGGAAAAGGCCCTGGAAGTGCCGGGCCGGGCAGGTCCAGGTCGCTGTGGAACCTAACGTTTCTTCTGACCCTTTTCTCCGTCTTGTGTCCTGTAGCCACGGTCTGAGCCTTCTCGTCGATTTTTTGTTGACCAGTGGGAGCTTCCTCTTAGTCTCCGCTCCTCCAGCCGCCCCGCCTCTCCCTCCTCCGACTCCCTGCGACAGGTAGCGGGCCAGGAGCCAGGCGGAGCTGTGTGTGCGCACACGTCTCTGCACGCGTCCGCCTGGCCCGGGCAGGAGGCAGAGTGCTCAACTTTGGCTCGTCTCCTGTAGGGCCCCGTGTGTGTGTGTGTGTGTGTGTGTGTGCATGCGCACACGCGTGCACATCAGTCTGGTTTACACGTGCCATTTGTGAGCATGCGCCTGCTTTAGAGGGGCTGCTGGCTTCTGCGTCGGGTTCTGTGGACATAAACCTGCTTTAGTTACATTTCAGCTGTATCCGTGAGGGTAGACACTTCCCAGCTGCTAGGTTTTAACTCAGATGTCTTTATGTGAACATGGGCTAGAAAGCAGGAACCCCCCAGCTCAGTGGATCTTTTAAGTGGAGTGAACGTGCAGAGGGGTGGGCACCTGCTGAGCCGCTGTCATTAAGGACTGTGGGCCTGAGCCAGCCTCACGGTCGAGGACAGAGGACGGAGGGCGCTGCCTTCTGTCTCCCTTCCTGTCCTCAAGCCTGCGCTGGTCATGGACAGGGAGTGGGAAGCAGGTGCTCGGGCGGCGGCGGCAGGACACGTCCAGCCATGGCTGCGCTGTGACTGTTTCTCAGAGCAGGAGGAGGGAGACCGCCCGCTCCCTATGCCCAGGACAAACAGAGCCCCCCTTGGGGGGATGTTTGTCACGTCCCTGAGACCTGGGTGTGACAAAGGCCCTGCGCAAAGCCAGCCTCAGCGATCCCAGGGCTGCCGTGGCCGTGCGGTGTCGGGGAGCGGGGCGTGTGGAACGGCGTGGCCCCAGGGCCCGCTCTGCATCCCAGCCTCACCCCGACCCCCAAGCCAGGCCTCAGTCGCCTGCGCAGATCAGAGGGTCGTGGTCCCCACTCCTTCGCATCAGCCCCGCTCTGCCTGGCGCCGGTCTGCTCCCGGCCTCAGCTCTCCCGGGGACCCTGACCTAAGGAAGGTTCAGTGTGAAGGCCGCTTGTTTTTCTCAGCCACTCAGATGCACCCAAGTCCTCAGCCAAGCCTTACAGCGTCGCTGGCCCAGTTTGACGTGGTCAGTGTCCCCTCCAGGGCTTCCTGTTTGTCCTGCCAGGACACGTCACTCAGCGGTTCCCTCGCACGTGGCTTTGGTGTCTGTCTACTCAAACCCTTTCTAACCGCAGTGCTGGCTGCCCCTGCAAGCCCTGCGTCACGCATCTCAGGAGCAGTGTTCCGCGTGCAGGTGTCCTGGCCATCTGCGCGCGGGGAGTGTCCCTGGGCGTGGAGCATCCCAGGGATGGCCAGCAAGACTCTGGCCCCGTTCCCAGGCCAGCCTCACGGTGGGGTTCCCTAGCAGGAAGGCTTGCCATTGGGGTCGGATGGTTTCTCCTGTTGCATCTTCAGCGTTGCTAGAAAGAGGGCTGATGTGCTTAGATTTCTTTCTTTTATCTTTTTCAACCTATAAAAACCAGTTTCTCTGGAGTGGAAACCTTGTCTGACTTCCCAAGACTAAACAGAGCAGCGTGTCTGCGTGCTGGGGGCGTGGGCCCTGCAGCTGCGCCCGAGCTGCCCACTCCGGCTGGCCAGCAGGTTGGCCCTGGGCCCGAGCAGAACACAGACACCCGCAGCACGGACGGCCTGGCAAGGGGCCTTCCAGATGAAGCCGGGGATGTCCGGTGCACCTGATGGGGGTTACGAGTGGAGCGCCAGTCACGAGGAGGGGGGTTATCTGTCACCCACGTGGAGAGTCTGCCTTTCCAAGAATGAACGATTTCTCACTGAGGAAATGACCCCCAGGCCCTCCCAACCCCAGAACCCAGAACCATGATGTCGGCCCCGCCGGGGTCTGCTGTCTGGACAGCATCGTCCCCTGAGTTCTCTGTGGGGTCTGAGTCACCAGGGACAGGGCCCATCTTACTCTGCTGTGTGTTTGCGCCCCGTCTGTCCACCCTCCGCCACCCCACCCCCCGTGTACAGCACTATGTTTCCCAGACAGACACGACCCATGGGCCCCTGTCTTGGGTGCGGTCCCCCACCCGGCCGTCGCTCCATGTGGACACCGCCACCTGTTGCTTCCCTGCTTGTGGACACCGTGTGGGCATGGTCTGCTGCTGCACCTTGTGTTCACTGTGCACCTTTGAAAGAGCTCTTTGTCTTAATTCATTTATTTTTCCTTCTCGTTCCCTTCATTCTGGTCTCTGTATAATCTCCAATCAATAGAAGTATATAAAGATGTACACGGGTGGAGTGAGCTCATTGGCTGAGCAGATAGCCAATCAGCTTCAAAGGAAAGAACAGCCCAAAACCCTTCTAGACAAGAAGGAACTGGTAAGCTCTGTGTTGCGGAACGGTCTCGATGCAGCACAGCTGTGGCTGCACGCCTGCCTCGTTCTGAGGGCCGCAGACGTGGGGCCCGTGTGTGCCGAGGGTCCTTTTCCAGCGTGTCTTGAGTTCCGTGACTATAATCGTTACAGCCCCAGGCTGTAATCGTTGCTCAGCTAGAGTGTCGGTGGGGAAGTTCATCCGCTTTCTCCGAGAGTGGCCGCTCTGGAGGCCAGGGACCCACGTCCATGCGGGACATGAACACGCCCTGTGCATTTTTATGTGACAATTCGGTTTGATTTCCATGCAACTCTGTAAAATGAACTCAGGTTCTCAGCTGCTGATTCACATAAATGTGGCAGCACCTGGTGCTGAGCACGGTGGGGGACACGGAACAGTCACTGTGGCCGGGCCAGGAGCAAAGGGAGTGTCTCTGGCTGCCTCACAGCCCGTGCCCCCAGAAGCGGCCCGAGAAGTGCCCTGATGCGTTGCCCCACCCTCCGCAGGGCTCCATGAAGAAGGAGTTCCCGCAGAACCTGGGAGGCAGCGACACGTGCTACTTCTGCCAGAAGCGGGTGTACGTGATGGAGCGGCTGAGCACCGAGGGCAAGTTCTTCCACCGCAGCTGCTTCAAGTGCGAGTATTGTGCCACCACGCTGCGCCTGTCGGCCTACGCCTACGACATCGAGGACGGTGAGTCTCCCTCCTCCGTGTCTCCTGACCCTGCCCGTCTGTCTCTCCAGCCTTTGTTTCTCTCCACAACACCGATAAATGTCCCCCAGAGTCCTGGGGCTGTGCCCCCGCGTCGCACAAGGACTGCTGGTGAAAACAGCCTGGATGTCGTCACCTCCCGTCCTCACAGACTCTGGGTACTAGGGGCACGATGTGGGTCAGTCTGGTCTTGACTTTCAGAAAGGGGAACCCCACTTGCCTAAGCTCAGGGGCAGCACGTCAACAGCAGATCCCTGCCTGGCTCTCAGGCCTGGGCCTCCTGAGGATGCCGGGACTAGGCCGGGGCCTCTGCTCTGCAGCCACTGCATCTCAGGTGAATCGAGACCCTGACGGGGGACCCGGGCCCAGCAGAGGGACACGTGCAGTTAGGAGACAGCGACTCGGGCATCCAGACTGACCTTGTCCTGCGTGAACAGGCTGAAGGCCTGTCAGGAGAGGCGGTTACAGAGCTGGAGTGGTGGACTGAGAGGAGGTGTGACCCCGGGCCTCCTGCCCCGTCAGTGAGAAGCCCTTCCCAGTGAGGCCAGGACCCAGACGGCGTCCAGATGAGGAGCGTGCTGTCTGGGCTGGACTCTGTGGTCCCCTGTCCCACCTTGTCCCACACACCTGCCCTTTGTTAGCAGCTCAACTCTCCAAGGGCTGGGCTGGCGGGAAGAGCCCCCGCACGTCTCCCTAACTGTCCTCGATGCCTGGGTTACTTCAGTCTCTTCCCATGCGATCTTCCTATAAGAGGGGCCCTTAAGGTCCGGCCAGTGGGTTCCCAGGTGTGTTTGCCCGTGGACAGTGTGCTTGTTGCTGCCGTGTCCTCTCGGGGACACAAGCAGAGTGTGAGCCGGGCCTCAGGCAGCTGGCCCTCTGGTTGCAATGATGAGACAGGTGCCCGAGATCCACGGCCATGTCAGGGCCTCTGATGGGACAGAGCTATGGCACGCAGGTTCTAACTTGAAGGAACACTTGGGAGCTCAGGAGCCGTTAGGAATGACTGATCCGACCTCAGGCTCGACACAGAGAGAGAGATGCAGAGGGAAGAGCTGGCACACTCATCCAGGGGGTTTGGGGCAAGGGGCCGGGGTGACGGTGGTGTGGGGACGGGCGAGGACAGACCAGCTGGCTAAGTGCCCTGCTCTTGACTTGGAGCAGGGAGACAGTGGGCTAACCCAGCTCCCCCAGGCTAACCCAGGTGAACTTTGTACGGGCTCCATCAGCCTCTCCATACAGGCCTATCCCTAAATTTTGAAATTTAAGGAGCCTGTTCTCCAACCAGGTCCCTGTGTGATTCAGATCTCGAGCTGCAGGGCCTCTGATAAGGAAAGTAAAGGCTGGGGAAGGTGTGCCTCAGGACGAAGGAAATCCCCCTAGCACTGTGCTGGGCTCTTCGGCACCCACGGGGTCATCCCCCCCTTACACCGCCCTGGGGGGCTGGTTCTGTCACTGTAATTTTACAGTCGGGAAGCTGAACTCAGGTTGAAAGTTGCTTGTCCGCGTCTGCACTCTCTGAGACCCTGTCAGCTCAGACACTGTGGGACTGGTAACTCTGGGCCCGTGTCAGCTCCAGGTGGTAAACTGAGAAGCACACAGTGCGGAAAAAGTGCACGTCGTCCCCGTGTCCCTGTGTACTCCCCTCTCAGCCCTTGTGAAAGGGTGCAAGCCACCCTCAAGGTAAGCTGCTCCTTTTCTTGCAAGTCTTAGCTCAGTTTTGACTGCCGCCAAGTTTGAAGACAGGAGCTCCAGGCCAGGCAGCACTTCACATCTCCCCTGTCGTCCTGAGGGGAACGCATGCAGGGCCCCGCCCATCTCCGCCAGGCCCACCCGCTGCAGCTCTACCTGGACCACTGGTCCTCCTGCCCCACCGTGGCCCCCCCATAGGCTGGTTCCACAAAGCAGGCGGGGTGTAAATCAGATCTCCCCAGTCCGCGTCTGCTGCAGTGTAGGTGGCAGCCAGCCTTCCTGGGCAGAGGGCCTCCCATCCGCTGCCCAGCCCAGGTCTCCAGCCTCTCCACTGAGGGCCGCCCCCAGCTCCCTGTGCCCAGCCACACCGGTCTCCTGTCCATTCTGGACACACGGTTACCTTGCTGCCCAAGGAAGGACTTGGCCCTCGCTGCCTCCTCCCCTGGAGCGCACCCCACTCCCCCCACCTTCTCAGGGGCCTCCTGTCACTCACATCCTCAGAGAGGCATCTGCTCACCTGGCCTGCAGGAGTCACCACCACCTGGTCCTGCCTCACACGCCACCTGCTCCCTCCACACAGAGGCCAGGCTGTCTCCTGACGGGAGCGTCCTCGGGGATCAGCTTGCAACCTGGGGTGTGTCGGTGCTGCATGAATGCGTGCAGGGCCCAGTTCCCGGTAGCTGTCTGGATTCTCAGCTCCCTTGTCCTCCCACTGCCACGTTCAATCACCACGAGTCCGCACCTCGTGTAAACTGTGAAGTCAGGGACTTGAGTGGATCAGCCATAAGCTGTGGCTCTGTGCGGCGTGAGTGTGGCGGGCGGCGCAGCGCAGTGGCTGCAGTGGCACCTCTAGAAGCAGGCTTCTGATCCTGCCTGAGAATGGCTGGGTGGGGCCCCTAGGCAGGCTGCTCACCCTTTCTGTGAAAGGTGGACGGGAGGACCGATCTCACTGGACTCTGAGCACTGAAGGGTTGATGTGCAATAGTTACGATAGCATCTGGCACATGGTGGGTGTCAGACAAAATGAGCTCTTTTTGTGATCAGTCTGAGAAGCAGAAGGCACCCCCAGGTTGGGTGTGAGGAGGCACCCGTCAGTGGGCACCCGTGCCCTGGGACGTGCGGCGTCTCACTTCCTTCCCTCCGTTGCGGGTGCGGGGTGGGCGGGTCTCGGGTTCCATGGAGGAGCAGGAGCTGCACGGCTCACACCTGCTGAAAGGTGGGGACTGGGTTTAAACCGCGGTCCGATGTCAGGTTCCTGGAAGAAACAGCGTGCTGGGGCGTCTTTGAAAGTGGCTTTTGGTGAGGCTCGTGGGACTTGTGTTTAAAACCTAAGCCGTTGGTCATTATTAAGTTAGGATATCGTAGCTAAGTCACTGAGAGCCCGCTGGTGGGTTAACCTATTCAGTTGTGTTTTAAAATCTGGGATTCTACTCTAGTAGGAAAAAGCAAACTAATGCAGGGGGGAGAGAGGAAGAACGGAATGAAAGCAGCTGTGCCTGATTTTCTGGTGCTGTGATAAGCGAGACTCATGGTTATGAGTAACGTGGACCCAGTCAGATTGGAGTCGGGTTCACGTCTTCCTTCCAGGAGCGGCCTCGGGGAAGGGTGCCCCCTGCACCACCTGTAAGAACCCCAGAAGCCTCTCAGTAGCCCGGCTCAGCCACATGCCAGCTCCTGGGGACCATGCCTTGGGTGGGCTGCGGGGAAGGGGTGTTCCGCCTGACTCGTCTGGGTCCCGTGTCCGCGTCTGCGGTGGGCAGTGTGATGTCAGCTCTCAGACGTTTTCCTGATGACATTTATCTGAGCCCAGATCGAAGGTGCAGTGGCTGATTACAGACGGTGAAGAGAGATTGTGTCCCAGCTGCAGAAATTTGCCCGTGGCCACGCTCCCCCGCCAGCACGTCAGCAGTGAGGTGGCCGGCCCGGCCCGTCTGCCAGCCGCCGTGTCTCCGGGTTCTGACTCAGTGCCAGGGGCTACTGGGAAATGCTACGTCTGTGGATATTAACTTGAAATTATAAAAGTTCGTAAACTATAAATTTTAAAAGATTTATTCAGTGTTGCAGGGGAGTGCAGGTAAAAGAAAAACGGCAATCAGTTCCTTTGAAGGGAAGAAATACAAGCAGATCAGCAGGCGAAGCGGGAAATGAAAAGTTTGCCTGGACGTCTGGGACCTCCTCTCTCTCTCTCTCTCTCTCTCTCAGCTGCTTCTCCCTCGCCCTCGGCTTTACTGGGGTGCAGGGCACACGTGACGTCGTGTGAGCTCCAGGTGCTGTTCAGTGCGTTACTACCTGCGAGCTGGTGGCCACCTCAGTGTGGGCCCCTCTGTCCTGTGCCGTAGTCGCTGAGACCCCCTCTCCTAACCGCCCGGGGCTGTGAGCCACAGCCCCCACCTGGCTGCCTGCGTATCCGTACCCTGGACCGTGTCCCTGCCCCTCAGTCCTGGCAGCCACCCCTCCTCTCTGTTTTTCTGGACGTGTCTTTCTAGGTGACATATGAGGTGATGTCATGTCCTGTTTGTCTTTACCCGTGTGACAAGTTTCACTGAGCCCGGTGTCCTCGAGGTCCACCCACACCGCTGCAGACACCAGTTTCTTTCCTCGGTGGTCAGCCCTTCTTCGTGGGTGCCACCGTCCTCCCTCCCCCACCCACCCATGGATCGATGCTGCTGTCACATGGGTGCAGACGTCTCTCCGGGGTCTCGACTTCGGTTTCCCTGGGTGACCACCCAGGAGTGCAGCTGCTGGGTCTTTCGGCAGTCTTATTTTTAACCTACTGACCCTCCACACTGCTGCCCGCAGTGACCGCACCAGTTCGCGGTCCCACACTCAGTGCTCAAGGGCTGCCTCTTCCCCACACCCTTGCCAGCACTCCCGTCTGTTTGCTCACAGCCATTGTGACCCGCGCGAGGTGACACCTCATGGTTTCTTTCGCGTCCCCCTGACAAGTGACACCACCCCACCGTCTGCCTACTGGCCGTTTGTCTGTTGTCTGTGGAAACCGTCTGTTCCAATCAGGGCATTAGATTCTGTGCTATTCAGCTGCAAAAGTTCTTCATGTAGTTTGGACGTCAGCCCCTTGCAGACGCGATTTACACACCTTTGCTCGTTCAGTTGGCTTTTCACTTCGTTGCTGATTCCTTCAGGTCGCGGGAGCTTCTTGTTGAATGCAGCCTCACTTGCTTATTTTTGCTCTTTGCTGTGCTTTTGCCGTCATATCTAGAAAACGACTTCCAAGACCAGCATCCAGGAGTTGGTCCCCTTTTCTTCCAGGAGGTCTGCAGCCTCGGGTCTCACGCTGGGGGCTTCCGTCCGTTCCGGGGTCACTTTTGTGAGCGGCAGCAGACAGGCTGATGCCGCCCTCCGCCCTTTCCGAGCACCGTTGACCGAGGGGACTCTCCCTGTTGAGCCTCTTGGCCACGGGTCAGAATCAGTGGACTGTCCATGTGGGTTTAGTTCCGGGCTCTTGATTCTGACCCGTTGGTCTGTGCGTCTGCTTCCCTGCCGCGATCTCACTGTCGTGACGCTGCAGCCTCAGATCCGTTCAAAGTCGGGAACGTCCAGCTGTGGCCTCGGTCCTTCCCGGGGCTGGTCTTCGCGGCTTCACACGCACCGAGGACTGTTTTTCTAGTTCTGCATAAAATGCCCTTGGTGTTCTCCTAGGGGCTGGTCAAACCCACAGATTGCACCGGGTGCTGTGGGCGCTTTAAAGATATTAGTCCTCCCTATGAACTTGGGACAACATCCTGCCGGGCGTCACCTTCAGGTTGTTTTACCACAGTTTGTCGTCCTCGGTGCACGGGTCTCACCCGGTTAGATGAGTTCCTGAGTGCTTTCCTGTTTTTGGTGCTGCCGTGATGGGGTTGTTTGTGTCTTCTCCCGATGTTTTGCTGTTAGCCTATGAAATGCAGCTGTTTTTTTGGGTGCGTTGATGTTGTATCCTGAAACTTTACTGAGTTCCTTGATTAGTTCTAGAAGACTTTTGGTGGAGTCTTTAGGGTCTTCTCCATGTCAGGTCCCGTCATCTGCAGACAAAGATACTACTGTGTCTTCCTCTCCTGTGTGGGCGCCTTCCGTTTCGTGTCCTTGTCAGGGGCCCTGGCCAGCACTCCCGGGACGTCCTCGTCTTGTTCCCGATCTCAGAGGGAACCTTTCAGCCTCTCACCCTGAGTGTGATGTTGGCATCACGCGTGGCCTTCCTTATGTTGAGGCGCGTTCGTTCTACACCGAATTTACGGGGCATTTTTTCACGAAATGATGCTGTACTCTGTCAAATGCTCTTTCTGAATCTGTCGAGATGCCCTCATGATTCCTGTTTTCCGTTCTGTGATATAAATGTGGGGTTCCACTTGCATGGATTTGCCCATGGTCAGTCACCCTGCGTCCCAGACGTAAACCCCCTTTGTGATGCTGAGTGACCCTTTGCACGTGCTCGCAATTCCGTCTGCTGCTGGCTCGTTGAGAAGCTCTGCGTGGGCGTTCGTCAGGGATGTTGGTCTGTCGTCTTCTTCCCTTGTGGTGTCCCCTGGCTTTGGTTTCAGGGCGGTGCTGGCTTTGTGACGTGGGTTTGGGGCGTTGCCTGCTGTTCTGTTTTGGAAGAGTTTGAGGAGGTCGCTGTCCGTCCTTTCACTGCCTGGTGGCAGTTCCCCAGTGAAGTCGTGTCTGGCCCAGGCCCCTCTGCCTGGGGAGGGTTTTGGGTGCCGATTCGTCTTCTCTCTGCGTTTTGTCTCTTCGTGATGTAGGTTTGTGGTGGGGGCTGTGTTTCTAGGAATTCACTTCTCTCTTCTGGGTTATCCAGCTTGTTCACAGCGGTTTCTCACAGTCCTTCGAACCCTGTGGTCCGAGTTGGAATGTGCCCTTCTTCGCTTCTGATTTTATTGTCTTCTAGCTGTTTCTGAATTAATCTAGTAACTGTTTGTTGGTGTGGTTCCTGTTGTTTTCTGTTTTTAAAAACAGCTCTAGTGTTACTGATCCCTCCTCTTGTTTTTCTGGTGAGGGTTCCTTATTTCAACTTTGAGAGCAGTTTGGTTGTCCAGCAGCCCCGGCTCCTGCGCAGAGCGTGACGGGGCCCCCGCGGCAGCGTGTCTGGTGGGCAGGCTCTGCCTTGTCGTTTTCAAGAGCTGGTTTCAGTGGGAGTAGAGCAGAGTCGGGGAGAATGACGCATTGTGGCCAGCTCCACCCCCGGTGTCGTGGGAAAAGCCAAAGTCGGCGCTTCTCGAACCTCGGACCGTGGGAGTGCATGCCGCCTCAGGGCCCAGTGAACACAGGTGGCCATAGCCGGACGCTGTAAGAAGTAACTTTAAGTGTTCACCCTGATTCTGTGCTGTGCACACTAATGCTTTCCGTTCTGTTTTATTCTCCTTCACTGTTTAGAGTCCACTGCAGAGTTGGTGGGCTTTGTCTGCACTGTTTGTGGGTGCAGCGAGGTCACACGGCGCCGTCTGAGCCGGGCCAGCCGAAGATCCTGTCAGGGTTAACTGGCATCCATTGCCACCCCTGCAGCCCCCACGCCTCCACCCTGCGCCTGGGTTCATTCTTGGTTTCCCCAGAAAGGCTGCTCCCCCTTCTCATGTGACCCCCCTTTGTTCCACACACACTGCTGCTTTGTGTGTGGCCCGCGCCCCGCGCCCCGTGCCAGCCTGGCATCGGGCGCTGGCCGGGGGTTGGCCCAGTGGTTTCACGTGTCGAGAGGCGGCCCCTCCCCTTTAGGTAAATCGAAGTTATAAAACTTTGTCAAGCGGCCTGAGCCCAGGGGTGGGGCCCCCGTGTCTGGACGGACACAGGAGTGAAGTTCAGAGTCACGGGGCCGTGCTCACACCCCTTCCCCTGCTTCTTGCCCCTGCAGGTAAATTCTACTGCAAACCTCACTACTGCTACCGCCTGTCCGGCTCCGCGCAGAGGAAGAGACCAGCGGTGACCCCTCTGTCTGGGAAGGTAAGGGTCCTCCGCCCTCGAGGGAGCAGCAGGCCCTGAGTGCTTCTGCGTCGGGACTAGTCAGGGTACAACCGCAGCGCCTGCTGAGCGGGCACAGAATGGCCCCTTGTGGGTGGGGACGGTGCGCTGGAGGGCATGTGCGGTCCAGTTCAGGAAGGAGGCATTTCACTGGGGCCATGGTCTCCCGCTCTCTCTTCTGTGACTGAGAGTCAGTAGCTCTTCCCTCAGTCTCTGTCACCCAGTCAGTGTGGGCAGCTGATGTCCTGTCACCTGCAGAGGGCCTTGTGGGCGGAGGTCTGGTGGGTGGGGCCAGGTGTCAGCTCCTTGGGACGTGCCTGAGGAATGGTTTCTGAAGAAGGGCCTACTGTGTGAGCAGCACAGATCTGGGCTGTTGGGCACCCTGCCTCCCGAGCGCGGCGGCTTTGGCCCCTCACTCTTCTCCCTGTGGACTTTCCTAGGATGCCAGAGCACCCCTGCAGGAGGGCCCCGCGGCCGACGCAAGTGGGCGGGCCAGCAGCACCGCTGGCCCTGCGGAGAGAACTCCAGGTAGCCTTACTTCCTTGTTTGGCTGGGTGGCGCGTCACTCGCTGGGCCTGTGTGACAAGGCCAGGGAGGTGAGCCAGCACCTCCAAAGCAACATTTCCGAGATTGGGCTTCAGGTGGCCCAAAACCCCCTGGACTCCTTTTTCATGTGCCAGCTGCTCGCATTCGGAGTCCCCTTTCTCTATGGCCTGTCGGAGGTGCTGGTGCAGATCCGTGGGGAGTTTCGCGGGCAGGCCGGGGCCAGCCGGGGCACCGTCTGGTGAGCGAGCGGGACCTCCCAGTCTGCTGCACACCTCAGTGTCTCTGCAGTCATCAGACACATGGGGGTGGCTGCTGCAGGCTCCGCCCAGGGCACCAGGACTTCGGAAGCAGCTGCCTGCCGCCAGCCCCGTGCGAGTCTGGTCTGGACCTCCCGGCCGAGCACAGAGGTGGATAAGTGCCCGTGGTCTGGACTGGCATGCACCTGAACTTGGAACTCTCGGATCCCGCTCCCTATGTAGGTGTCTCGGTGGGCTGACCCTTGTCTGCTCTTTGACCTATGACCACTGAAGGTCTTGCCCTGCCCTAACGGCTGGGAGCACGTGATGTCCTCAGGAGGATGGAAGTCTGACTGTTGTCACTCCCTTTCCTGTGTTGAGGGGCAGAGGGGGGGCAGCACCATCCCTCCAACAGCAGTGTCTCTGGTCTCAGGGCAGGACTCGGGGGCTCGTGAGCACCCCGCTCACTGTGAAGAATTGCGTTTTTCCCCTTAAAACTGCCTCTCTCTGCCCCACGTCCAGCCAGCCTGCACGGCATGCCCACGGCTCAGCCCAGAGCCGGGTACGGTGGGGAGGCCGGACGTCAGCGGGGCTGTGTGTCTGCCCCACGTTTCCCTCAGACAAAGCAAATGTGTCAGAAGCAGCCGTGTAAAGATTCACAGAGTCCACTGTGTAGAAACTAAAGATGACCAGCCGATGCCAGGATGGTAGAGAAGGCGGGGCAGGAAGAGACAAAGGTTACCCACTCGGCCTTTGTGTGACAGGGCCCAGGGCCACCTCTAACCTGTGTGGAAGAGCTGGTGTGCATCTGAGAGAGGCGGGGACTGGAGGCCGAGCATGGAGAACTGGGCTCCTGCCCCTGCACGGGCCCTGTCCATAACCAGGGAGGCTTTCTCAGCGCCCTGAAGGTTGCACCCACGTTTTATGGCCACGGGAGATTCTGAAACCTTCTGTAGCCTTGAGCTCCTGAGACTCTGTCCTGTGAAGGGCTGACCACCCTTTGCCGAACGTAGGAAGCGCTGGCAGAGAAAAGAGCCAGAGGGGTCAAGCCTGGTCAGGGTCCCGTGCACTGGGACGTGCGTCTGACCGGGCCTGACCCAGCAGAGACCGGTTGTCCAAGGAGCCTGGCCGCTGTGGAACAGTCACAGGGATTGAACCTTCCTTCCGGGCGCGGAGTACAAGACGGTCTTTTAAGAGGAGCAGGCTCGGTGGTGTTCGGGCTCCCCTGAGTGACTGCGTCTGCTCCCCTCCGTCTGGCTCAGTTTGCTGCTCTTTCGTCCTGTTGGGAGCGTCGTGGGTCTCAGGGTCTGAGGCGGCGAGTTCTCAAGAGCAGGGAGAGCAGGTGAGAGTGGGTGAGACGGTCACATCCTCGGCAAAGTGATCTCGCCTTGATCTCGATGGGGGTGGGGCAGGGGAGAGTTGGCAGTGTGGTTAAAGAATCAGAACAAACAAACCAAAACTCAAAGCCCTGAGTTAAAATCAGTTTCCAAGATTCTGGGCTCTGAAGGTGACTTGCCTATTGTAGCCCAAGGGACCCGCGCTGTGGCATCTCAGAGCCTGAGCCTGAGCCTGAGCCTGAGCCCCGGCCAAGGGAGGCAGGCACTGTCCCCCATGGAGGGGGCCCTGCCAGTGGCGGGAGGGCCAGGCCTGGGGTCTGCTCTAGGGATGGGGGCTCTGGGGCTGAGCGCAGCCCCAGGGAGCAGCTCTGTCCCCCCGAGGTGAGGTGTCGGGCTTTGCTGGCAGCCTCTGCGGAAAGGGCCAGAGGCATGGGTGGTCTTTCGTAGTTGCCATGGGAGAGATTTGTTTTCCCCTTGAACAGGGATTTCCTTCTTTGTGTCGCAAATTAAGCTTTGATTGGTTAACTAGAATTTCCTTTTGGAAAAGCTTCGGAAAAACTCAGGGTTTCGGAAAAACTCAGGGTTTCGGGGTCCTTGTGTGGTAGATGGCAGCCATGACCCCAGGCCCAGGGCGCACGCGCCTGCCACACTTGGGAGGAGAGAGCTGAGCAAGTGAGCTTAGTTGTGCCGAGAGCAAAGGCCCCATCCCCCCAGGACACGCCGCGGTGGTGCTTTACCCTTCCCCTTCCTTGTGCATTTCTCTGCCATCTCCCACGGGTTCTCTGCCCGTGCACCAAAACCGCAGCTGGCACCGAAAACACAGCCAGCCCCCGAGGTCCAAGCGGACTCGAGGCCTGCAGTGTGGTGTTGTCTGTCTGTGGCCGTCCTGTCTGGAGCTGCTGCCTGTCTTGGTGTCCGGGGGGCATTGTTGACAGGGCTGAGGTTGTGTGCTTGTGACACAGAGGCTCTGTTCTGTCCTCAAGCCCGTAAGCCCTTTGTTCCCCAGCGTCCGGCCCGTGCCCGCTGTAGGTCAGGCCCTCACCCAGAGAGCCTTTCCTGGGCCCCACGCACCCCTCCCTGACCTCAGGAGAAGTCTGGGCACCAACCAGCAGAGAAAGGAAAACCCCAGGTGGGCTCTTTCCCCCCTGGAAGCGCGGCCCTGAGCCACATGGAGCCCTTTTTTTGTCTGGAGGGCCCCCGGTCACGTCTCAGGTGGTGGGTAACCAAACCTGTGAGGGAGAAGGCAGCCTTAACCGAAAAAAGGCCTTGTGGAAAGAAGACTGCCCGGCAGGTGCCCGCTCCCTTCCCCCCAGCACCCCTGCCTGACGCTGACGGGGCGCTAGAAACGCCCGGCGTTGCTTTGCGCCCCAGCTGGAAGGGCCCTGCTGTGTGGCGGTGCTGGCATGCAGTCCTGGCTCCTGTCAGGATGTCTTCCCGCTCCCCCGGGGGTCCCCGAGGGGCATCTCTGCAGAGCCTGCTTGTAGGACAGAGATACTGCAGCCCAGCTGAGCACCCCAGCCCTGCCCGGAGTCACAGTTAACGGTGATGTGTGGGTATTTATTTCTGTACGTGTAGCTATTTAAAGAGATTTAGTTTCGTATATGTGAGTAGATATCTATATATTGTGACCTAAATAATAATAACAATAATAACGAAGCTGCTTCTAAAGTTCCTTCTTCCTCGGTTCTGGAAACCAAGGGATTGAACTTGGCGAGACACCCCCGGCCGGGCTTCTGCTCTGTTCCGCCTGGGAGGGATCTGGGCAGCCGGCACACCTGTGCAGGTGGGACTCAGGGGGTGGGTAGCTCAGAAACTGGGCAGGACCCACTCCCAGCCTCAGGAAGTTGGTTCAGGAGCAAACTGCGGAGGCCCAGGTTCTACTGGGGAGACTCCACGGAGAACCCTAGCCCCCCACCCCACTGTGTTCTCAGGCTCAGGTGCAGCTCCACTGGGCTGCTCGATGCCACTTGGTGTCCAGTGTGTCCCTGAAAGAGGCCCCCTCTCCACGCCCTTCAGCTCAGGGTACAGGAAAGGGTGGGGGTGGGGCAGCAGGCAGGCTCCCACGTGGGGCCCATGGAAGCCCGAGCCCAGGAGCAACCCCCCCACCTCTGCCTGCGCTTTCCCAAAGCCTTCGCTGGGCCCTCGTTTTTTGACCTGTGTTGTCTGAGGTTTTGGTGTGTTTCTTTGTGAGTTTTTAATTTAACTGTGTAACTTTGTTTGCCGCAGCTTCTGTGAAACTAAGGTGTTGTGCTTTTCATTTTTTTAACAAGTGTTACCATTCTTGAGAATAAACTCCAAACGATCTTAAGGTTTCTGAGTTTTTCTGTTCCTTCCCTCTTTCCTGATTGGAGTGGGGAAGGGGGCAGGGTAGGCAGGACCGCATTAAAGTGGGGAACCTGAATGTGGGTGCCTGGGATACACGTTCTCGTGAACAGCAAGCCCCCCGGCCCTGTTTAGGGTTGGGAGACATTTTACTTCGTAGCAGCCATGGGTGGACAAAGACGAGAAAACGTCCCCATGGACCACGTTTGATCGGCCAGCGTGAGAGCCGAGGGCTGAGCGGACCCTGCTGGGACTCCAGTACCCACATGGACTGGGAGCAGCTCTGCCCCGTCCCCGTCCCCGTCCCTGTCCCCGTCTCCGTCTCCGGCCTTGGGACTTTTGCAGGGACCCCCTCACCCCCGCCCCATTCCTGGTGCCTGAGGCTCTCACTCTGTGCTCCCTGGTGACATCTCTCCTGTGGCAGCTTTGCTGTGCCCAGACGCTGAGCTGGGATGTCCAGTTCTGCTCGTCTACTCCAGCCTAGAGGGACACGCCTGTCCCCGCCTCCCACACGGTGCTGCGTGGGCACCGTGACACAGCCCAGCTTTGGTGCTGAACAGGCCCACAGAGGGCAGCGTGCGGGGGTCACTGGGGGCCAAGTCTGTGCCTGTTGGGCTCTGGGGACCTGGTGGCTGTTGTCACCAAGGCCTGCTGGCCTCCTGGGGCGCAAGGAGCCGAGTGGCAGGGTCCCGGGTGCACCTGGCAGGGAGGGTCTGCGTCCCTCCGAGCTCACAGCTCTGCCACGTTTGGACGTCTGTTGCTCCTTGACCCTCACAGCACTGCTGGCCCAGACTGCCAGCGGAGGGTTTCTGTGGCCTCCCCTGGCCTTCTCGTCCCCACATACCCCCAGGCCTTCAGTCTGTTGGTTCCCACCCTCTGAAGTCAGTCGGTCAGTCAGTCTCCGAGAGCCTGCACCAGGTCGAGAGGAAGAGCATGGGTGTGGGGGACGCGGCAGGTCACAGTGAGTGGACTGCGAGTCGGCGATGGGGAGGGGCCGGCGCGCACGTGTGACCCTCAGGCTTGAGCCTTGGCTGCCTTGGCTGTTCGGACAATGCAGGGCCGCGCCTCGGCTGTGACAGCAGGCTGCCACCTGCTGTGAGACCCCCGGAGAACAGCCCTGGGGCCTTGGTTTCTGTCAGAAGCTTCTGGAGCCCAATCTCTTTTTTTCTCCTGAATTCCCTGGTGACTTCCCCTGATAAAGCCCTCCCGAGGGGGAACCCCGAGGTGCAGACCTTGGGATGGGACCCCCACACGGGACCCTCTTTGTACTGAAAGCAGGGCACAGGCCCCGTGGATGCACCTGAACTGCAGGGGGACGGGGCCACCCGCGCCACTGTGCTGGGTGCCGCAGCCAGACAGGTGTGTCGGGAAGAGCCCTCTCCGAGTCCCAGCTCCACCTTCGTCAAGTGTCGGCAAGCCGCTGAGTCAGCTATTGACGCAGCAGGAGGGTGTCCCTGCCTCAGGAACATCAGCCTTTCCTGGGGCCACGCTGGGAAAACCCGTGAGTGGGGTTGGCATCGCCGCGGCGGCCGCTCCCGTTCCTACAGGCAGAGTGCTTCACTCTGTCCCTCTGTAAAGTGTCATAAAGTGTCATAGTGTCGGGCTTGTGTCCACTCCGTGACTGATGTTCTTGTGTAGCCCGAGCTTTTGGGGAGAGAAACATCCATGCGTGGTTGCCTCTCGTGCGCCCTCTAGTGGAGACCTGGACCACAACCTGGGCATGTTCCCTGACTGGGAATCGAACCAGTGGCCTCACGGTTTGCAGTCCGACGCTCAATCCACTGAGCCATGCCAGCCCTGGCAAGAGCTGTAGTCTTTAATAATTATGTTCTGTTCAGTGGCCCCTGCCAGCAGAAGCGCTCAGGCCCTTGCTCCTGGAGCACCAGCTTCTCTGAGTCGGAGGCCACCTTCCCTGCATCCCCACCACAGCCCCCTCCCCAGGGGAGGGGAGCCCGCTGAAGGGAAGGGCCCCCAGCACCACTGGGCCAGGACCCTGGGGAGCCAGGGGGACTTAAGGGCTTTTCGTCAACAAACATGACAGGGCTGTTTCCCAGGCAAAGCGCTAAGTGAGTGTCCTCATTCGGTTCTCGTGTTGCTTCAAGGTTAATTAAAGGCAGGAGTGCCGCGGGCACGAACCCGGAGCGGGCACCCCAGCGTTTGGCCACTGCTCAGCATTGGAACCTGAAATGTGCCATCAGGTCGATGCTCACGGGGCCTGGGAAGGGAGCTTGTCTCTGAGGAGCAAACCCACCCCAGTGACCAGGGAGCAGCTGACATCGAGGACAGAGCTGTCAGAGCTCATTGATTCTCGTTGCCCTGTTCTTGGAACTCAGGGAGCAGGTAGAAAGGCCAGTGTTGGGGAGACCCACCGCACAGTGTCCCCCCCACCCTTGTACCAGCCCGACTCTTACTTCGGTTCATCGGTTCTTCTTTTAAAAGTAAATATTCTCTCCTAGAGTTTCGTCTAAACCAGCTCCCTGCCTGCCCTTGAGCGGGATCGCCCTTCTTGGGGACCCAGCACCGGGAGGCCCAGCCTCGGGCCGCAGGCTGTGCTGGGTGTCCCGGGCGGGGGCAAACAGGCTGCAGGAGGGAAGAGCCAAGGTCACGGGCTTTTCTGGGCCACCGAGAGCCAGCAGCCACTTTCCACGCTGCTGAAATGCCGTGACAAGGCTGCCAGTGTCCACAACCAAGACAGCCCCCTTCTCTGCCGACGTCTCTTCTTCAGAAAAAATGAGGAGTAAGGCCAGAGCTGGTTTCCCTGGCGACCGGTGCTGTCAGGCCCCCGGGAGCCTCTGTCACGGAGACGCAGAGAAGCGGAACGGGACGCTTCGGGACGACAGCAGACAGCAGGGAGCACTCGGGCTCTGGGTGTCGAGCCCTTCCTGGGGCCTCGTGTTTTATTCACCGCCTCCCATGGGGGCCGGCCAGGAGACAGGCAGGCAGCCACAGGGGTGGCAGGGTGGACACTGCAGGACCCACTTTGCAGCCACTCACCCTGCTGTCCTGAGGCCATGACCTCCACTTGAGCCAAGAGGGAAGAACGCCGTGCGCACGGCACCACAAGGTTCTTAGAGACAGGCACGGATGCCCTGCACACGTCCTCACTCCGGGAATGCGCCCGTCCCGGAATTCCTCGCTGTGGTCCCCACCAGGAACCGTGCCAGCAGGTGACAGAGCCGAGGTCTGCACCACAGACGTGCGACTGGGAGACCGTCGGAGCACGCTGAGGGAGAGAAGGACGCCCACCGGCGGGCTGTGAGTCACAGGAGATGGGCGCCCTCTTCGTTTCCTGCTTGTCAGCCCCTGTCTCAGTGGAGGGGACGCTGGCCTCCATTCCGTGTGGACAGCACTCGGTCAGCCTCTGCGCGCCCTGCAGAGTGGCTGCCCCAGCAGCCCAGCCACCCCCCGCCGTCGCGCCGTGGACCGCTCCCGCCACCTTGTCCCCAGACTCTCCTCGGTAACCGCCAGTCTGGTCTGCGTCTCTGTTCAGCTCTGTCCGGTTCTGTCTGTTTTGTGCAGATTCTGTGCGTGAGTGAAGTCGGACGGCGTCTGCGTCCCCCACCCCCGCTGGCCTCACTCAGCAGAGCCCTCACGGCCCATCCCTGCTGCGCAAACAGCCGAGTCGGGTCCACTGTGTACATGCACCACGCCGCCCCCTCCCCTGCTGACGGGCACCTGGTTGCTTCCATGTCTTGGCCACTGTGAATAATGCTGCAGGGAATCGACTCCGTTTCTGGGCTTTGTGGATGAAACCCAGCCTGAAGCTGTGTTGTTAAGGAGCCTACAATGGTTCCTGCCAGCATCCCTCCAAGCAGGACAAGCAGTCCGTGGTCTGGGGGAGTTTTCGATGGTTCTCCGGTCCCCAGGACAACTACTTCTGACCTAGGATCTCCACTCACTCAGGGGCTTTCTGTGGTGCCTCGTGTCCTTACGCACGCCTTCAGGGCGGAGGAGCCGACAGGTCCATTCTCTCTGGCTGCTTCTGCAGGCGCCATTCACGGCCCTTGTGGGAATCTCCCTGCCCCACCCCGGAGGGGTGGTGGTTTTCGGGGGCAGAGACAGAGACTGCCTCTTGTCCTGCCAGTTTGAACAGAGCCCCCTGTGACGGGAGAGGAACGTGGAAGTTCTCAGGTACCCAAGTTGCAGCCGCTTTGGACCAAACTCCCAGGAAGTGACCGACCGCAGCTGTGGGCTCACCTGCGCTTCTCTGCGGCGGCAGTTCGGGCTCTACCCTGTCGGTAGTTTGGTTTGGGCACAGAGATGCGTCCAGGAAGTTTCTCAAGCGTGCGTGCGCAGACACGGTCACGGGACGGTGTGCCCTGACGGAGCCGCCCAAAGCCGCCGATGGGATGTTTTCAGAAACGGGGGGAAAAAGAGCTGGGAACATGGGGAGATGGAAGGGGTGTTCCTCGGCACTGTGCCCAGGAGCCTGGGTTTCTCCTGGGTTTCGGGCGAGGGGCTCCTGTGGTAACAGGGCTGTTCCACCTGCCAGTAGCCTCCCGCCTCCCCTTAGGACAGGGGAAAGGGAAGGAGGACAGGTAACCGAACTTGATTTTGGTCTCTTAATTTTTACCTTGGCCACGCAGTAGGGCTCACATGCCAGACAAACCTGTGGGACGTCTGGGGGGCCCTTCCATGGCTTTGCACAGGGTGGGCTGAGCCGTGACCTGTGAGCGGGGTTGTGCCGGGAGGTGATGCAGGTCCAGAGTTGTTCTGCCGCTCGGAGTGTGGTCTCGGAACGAGCTCACTCCTCGGGATCCGAGCACCTTCCCGGGTTTCTCTCTGCGGACGAGCCAGTGGCTGTCTGTTCCGCGTGGCCGTTCTCAGCCAGTCCTTCCCTCATACTTCCGTTGGTCCAGGGATCTCACCTTGGCAACAGAGGTGAAGATGACAAGCGGGCATCCTTCTCTGTGCTCTCCACGCACCTGGTCCGGGGGGTGGGGTCGGTGTGCTTGGACGGCCTGGCCTATGTGGCGACAGGTTCCATGTGGTCGGACGCCAGTTCCAGACCAGGCTTTGCCTCTCCAGCTCAGCACCGTTGGCATGGGAGCTGGCTGGCTCCGGGCAAGGACTGTCCTCTGCGCTGGGGGAGATCTGGCAGCGTCCCAGCCCCTTCCCACTGGGAACGTCTGCAGCCTCGGCAGGTGACCCCTGAGGAAAGTCACCCCAGATAATAAACCCCTGATCTCAGCTCAAGTGAAGAGAAGGGTGGACGTGGCGTGGACGTACGATCAGCCCCAATCCGATGGCTGTGCGTTGGGGACCAGGAAAGAGAGAGTATGAGTGATGGGCACCCACGGCGGTGGCCCTGAGACCCTCCGCACCCTGCACCGCCGGGAGCACGCACGCCCAGGGCGCATCTACTTGAAGATGGGCCAGTCCCCGACGTGAGCACGTGCTGACGGACGTTCTCTTCCTGCACCCCCAGAGTGCACTCCCCTCCTGGGGTGGCCACAGCCTCAGAGGATCAGGCTGCGTCTAAACGGGAGGAGCGTAGATCGGTAAATGAGAAGATGCTGACGTGAGTTCCCCTTCTGTAGCCCTTCTCCCTGCCATCTGTGGCCACACCCCTCTCTGAGCCTCGGTTGCCCCATTTCGTAAAAGTAGAAATTTATTGCTGTTCTCGGCCTCACCAGGCCGTATAGAGCAAACAATCTAAAATGCATGGAACCTCGTTTGCTTAAAAGCAGTACAGGAAAGTCAGAGATGACTGTTGTTGGTACGGGTTCCAGAAAGCGCTGGAACCAAGTGAGAGGCGGTCATTTCTAGTGCCTGGCACCCGTCTGCCCCTGGGGCTGGGGCAGGTGGCCCGTCGGGTGGTTCCCAGCCAGCAGAGACTGGGGGCTCTCTCTGCGTCCACAAAGTGGGCCATGGGGTGGGCGCGCCCCGCATGCCTGCCCTTCCCAGGCATGGTTAAGTCCGCGTGAGCCCTGGGCTGACCCTGCCATTGCTTTTCCTCAGTGTGCGCAGCGGGGGATGAAGTCACTGCTGATTCTGTGCGGGACATGAGGCTTTAACTGCCTCAGGATTTCAAAGACCCGCCCACAAGCGATTGGCTTGGTAGATCACTTACATTGAACTGTGTGGGGTCTCCTGGTTTGTAAGGCACGTCTGTGAACTAGCGCAGGCCCCGGCCGGTGGCTCCGCTGGTCGGAGCGTTGTCCCGTACGCCGAAAGGTCACAGGTTCAGTCCACAGTCGGGCACGCGTGGGAGGCAGACACACAAGCATGTGTGTGGGTGTGATTTCATCTGTGTCCAGGACACCCTTGGGTGCTGGGCGCTGTCGTCTTACACGTCAGGCAGAGGGTGTGACTTTTCTAGGTCCCTGCTGCCCGTCCCTGGTGGAGTCGGGTGTCTGGCCTGGATTCGTCTGACCTAAACCTGGGGGGCTACGTCATATTGCACAGAACACATTAAATAAGCAAACTGTTTTTTATTCTCATTCAAGGGTGTGTTCGTTGACTTTTAGAGAGAAGGGAGAGGGGAGAGGGAGAGAAACATTGATCGGCTGCCTCCTGCACGCGCCCCAGCCAGGGATTGAACCCAAAACCTGGGAAGTGTGTGCCCTGACCGGGAGTTGATCCAGCCACGGCAAGAGTAAATCATTTATTTTTAAATGTGGGTAATGAGGTAATTCAAGAAAATAGTGGTGGTGTTGACCGGGAACCTGGTATAGATGGAAGGAGACAAAGGAGAAACAACAAACACAACACCTAAGATTCTCAGGTGTGAGTCCGTAGCGGCGCTCAAAAAATTAACAAGAAATGGGAAAATTTCTCTGCAAAAGGGTGTCGGTGGAGAAGGAACGTGAGAACGTTCAGTCCCCGGTCTGTGACCCCCGCTGTGACAGCCGGCTCAGGCAGAGCTCACCCGCGGATGCCGACACGGGCGGGCGGAAGGGTGCTGGAGGCAGCAGTTGCCACAGAGCTGACCCGCCACAGAGCCTAGGTCACCAGGCGGGGGCAGCCTGGCTGTGTCCCCGTGCCCCGGTGCCACCGGAGGGTCAGCGTCACCACGCGGTATTATTGTTGGACAGCGGTGCCAGTGACTGTCTCTGAGCAGACAGAAGGGCCCGTCGAGGGGGAGGTCAGCAAACAGCCGCTGGGCAGGAGCCACAGTTAGATCCTGGGCCAAGGGTGGGGTCACCTTCGGAGGGGAAAGCTGCAGGAGAGGGCCTGGGGCTGGGACAGAGCTGCCATCTCTGTCCTCCCCAGTCTCCCTCCCTGACCCAGGCTCTGCCCTGTCCTGTGCTGGGGCCCCGGGTTGGCGCCAAATGCGTGGCCTTGCTGACTTTCCGTCTCTCTCCCTCCGGCTCCCTGGCCATCGTGGGGGGCTGTCCCCCCTTTCACAGGAAGGAGCGGCGGCTACCTGGGTGCTCACACCCTCCTTCCTGCCCCTCTCGGTTGTCCTCGCGGCAGGAGCCCAGCGCCCACGGTCAGTCACGGAACTTTGCTGTTTCGCTTCCCTCGCAGGGCCCAGTGTGAACGGCCTAGAGGAGCCCAGCATCGCCAAGCGGCTGCGCGGCACCCCCGAGAGGATCGAGCTGGAGAACTGCCGCCTGTCCATGCAGCAGGCCACGGAGCTGCAGGAAGTGCCCGAGGAGACGCAGGCCGAGCACAACCTGAGCAGCGTGCTGGACAAGGGCCTGCAGGACGACGCGGCCAGCAGGTGAGCCGGGCAGGGCCAGGCCGCAGCCCCGGGCCTCTCCCCGATCGACACACCACCCTGCCTGAGCCCGGCCACTGGGCTGTGACCTGGGCCGTGCTGTCCCCTCGGTGTCCTCACGCCCACCTGTCTTCATGGCACTTTGCTTCGTCCTGCTTCACAGATGTTGCCTTTTCCCCAAGTTGAAGACAAGGGCCTCCCCCCACAAAAAGGTGAGGAGTCACTTTGTCTCGGTGCTCGCTTTACTGCGCCGTCGGGAACAGAACCCACATGGCCTCTTGGTGGCTGCCGGTGCTCGGCACGGGGGAGCACGGACGGGGTGGCGTCTTTGTGACTTCCCAGGATGCCGGGCGTTCACAGAGCCCTCCCATCTCCCCCCTGCACCTGGTCGTCCGCTCAGAGTCCTGTGAGGTGGACGGGACCACGTGTCTGTCGCCTCGCAGGTAAAGAGAGTCACAGCGGCTGAGACTAGGACTGAGCAGGGGTGTCCCCCCTGTGGCCCACGGGCCCCACGTGGCTCAGGATGACAAGGATGCGCCTGACACAAAGTCATAAATGTACTTAAAACATTGTGAGTTTTTTGGGATGATGTGTCACAATGTATTTAATGTTGGCCCAAGACAGCGCTCCTCTTCGGTGTGGCCCAGAGACACCAGGAGGTCGGACGCCCCGGCTCTGAAGGCTGACTGAGCTCCAGACGGGTTTCCTGGGTCTGGGTCCATCCCGTTTCCTTCTCTCTGGGCTGTCCCTCCTCCGCTGGTCCGTTCAGGTCCTCATCTCTCCGTCTGGTCAGCCAGTGAGGACCACGGGCCACAGGGCCGAGTGCAGAGAGTCAGGAACTATCCGTGACTCGCTGCTCTTCCTGGACGTGGTGCTGCCCTCCGGTCACTGCACACAAACTCAGCGGAGGGAGGAGCCTTGGCCGGGAGCTGGGGCAACGGGGACACGGGCTGTGAGTAGAGTGACCGAAAAGTGAAAGCCCTGGCTCCCCACTTTCCCTCGAAACTCCCGGGGAGTCCGAGCGCCCTTCCTGCGGTGGCCCACCTGGCTCCCAGCAGGGCTGCCCCAGTCCTGGCCTCCGCTTTCGGAGCTGTGGCCCCGGTGGCCGGGACCTGCTGTTGACCCTTGTGGTTTGCCGCCGGAACCACCAGGCGGGTGCAGCGTCGGGTGGTGCAGACGCTGCAGGCCCAGCCACTTCACACTTGAGTGTCCTCGTCTGCCAGTGGGGACAGTTACAGGGCCACGTCTCAGGTGGCCTGTAGCCATGGCGGCTCACGTGAGCACACTGCAGGCAGCTGCCCAGGGCCCAGTGAGGAGGGTCACAGCTGCTCCCGCCCACCCTGAGCTCACGGTGGCTGCAGCAGACCTTGTCCTGCCAGAGCCCAGCACCTGTGCCAGCGTCCTGTTTCCTTCTTTCGGCCGTGGTGGCCTTAAGGGGGGGGGGGAGTCGGGGAAGGTGCCCCAAGAGGAGCAGGAGCCGGGGATGTGCACTGTGGCGCAGAGGGTTTTTGCCGGATGTTGGTCTGACACAGGGGCCAGCTCCTTGTTGTGGGCACTTCACCAAGAAGCCCCAGAGGTGCCGGCTGATGCCGAAGGGTTGGGGCTCACCTGGCCTGCCCTGTGGGGGTCCTGACACGGCCTCGCCCATGTGGCGGTGTGGTCCAGGGGGCCTGCTAAGACCAGTCACGTGGAACCAAGACTGTCTGGGCACCCAGGCACGCGCTATGACAGGAGCCACTCCTCATGGCTGGGCTCTCTGGCCCTCGTGTCTCCTGGGAGGCCCCTTGTCCTTCCTGGGGCAGGGCAGCTGGTGGTCCCGACTTCCAGTCCCGGACTGTCATCCAGGGTGGGCAGGGGTGCCCACAGCCTCCTCCGGGCACGGGCAAGAGTGTAAAGAAGCCCGAGGTGCTGATGACAGGGGTCTGGTCAGACCCTGAGGGCGTCTGTTTGGTCCCAGGGGAGTGACGTCCAGGAAAGAGACACAGGGAGTGGCCAGCACGCCTGCCTCAGTTTCCAGGCGGGTACAGCACGGCCCCTCAGAAGTGGCCTGAGAGCCTACAGCCTGGCAGTGAGGCGAGGGTAGGCCTTTCCATCCTGCTTTGCGCTCTGCACCCCAGGGTCCCGGCCTGTTGCAGGTGCAGGCCCTGCGGGCTCACAGGTAGAGGTAGGGCTCCCTGCTTGTGCTGGGCACCCTGTGGGGTCAGGGCAGCGCCCCGCTCCCCCCTCAGCCCACCCAGGTCTCCAGGTGAGCACAGACATCGTAGCCTTGTGTCAGGTTTGGAAGATACGGAATGACAGTCATGGGGTTGCACGTTGTTGTTAATTAGTAAGAAAGTGAACAAATGGTCCTGGCTGGTGTGGCTCAGTGGATTGAGCATCAGCCTTTGAACCAAAGGGTCGCTGGTTCGATTCCCAGTCAGGGCACAGGCCTGGGTTGCGGGCCAGGTCCCCAGTAGGGGGCGTGCGAGAGGCAATGACACACTGATGTTTCTCTTCCTCTCTTTCTCCCTGCCTTCCCCTCTCTAAACATAAATCTATAAAACCTTAAAAAAAAATAAACAAATGAAAGCTTAAAAGCAAGGCAGAAGTAAAACCTAAATAAAGATGGAAAAATGATCAAAATCCAGGAGCCACCTTTCTGTCTGTGGTCCGAGCACTCATGTTCACCCACGTCAGAGGCCGGTGGGCGGCGGCAGAACCCCGGTCCTGAGGGCCCAGCCACCTGAGCTGCCGAGGGTGCGCAGCCCCCAGGACGGGCCTCACTCTGGCCCAGGTCACCTGTGGGAGCTCCCAGGCCACCCTCGGCTCCATCATCTCCTGGAAGGACTCAGCACTCCCTCACAGGTGGCACACATGTGAGCCGGGCAGCTGTCTCCTTGCAGGCCTGGCCAGGCTGGACAGGAAGCAAACGCAGCTGCTTGTCAGGAGCGATGACCAAGGCCAGGCGCTTCCGCCCTGTCCCCACGGCCCTGCTTGGACTTGTGCCATCTGCCCCCCCCACCCCCAAGAGTCCTGCTCGTCTGCTGCCCTCTGACACCCGCATCTCGACTGCCCGCCAGGGTGCAGGGACGCTGCTCTGGCCTCACGGCGGCGCCTCCTCCGTACCACGGCTCGTACATCTGAGTCCAGAGAGCAGCTCATGGTAAAAGGAGACTCTCTCCACTCTCGACTCCTGGGGTCACGAGTTCACATCAGAAGGGGCCCAGGGCCTCCCGTGGCCATGTGGTGTCGGCAGCTCGCCTGTGTCTCTGCCATTTTGCCCTCCGTCCACCGCCCTCACGCCCCCTCCAGTCTCCCCTGGCCAGGGCAGCAGGCTGGCCCTCCAAGGGGTCTATCCCTTCCCGCCCAGCAGTGCTCTGAGGAACACGCGCGTCCCCCTGTGGTCTTGCCCCCCCTCACGTGGCCTGTGGTTCTTCCCACAGCAGCTCCGAGTCTGAGATGGACGAGGAGGTGGAGCCCCCACTGCCCACCTCGGACCTGGGCGGCGTTCCCTGGAAGGAAGCCGTGCGGATCCACGCGCTGCTCAAAGGGAAGAGCGAAGAGGGGCTGGACACCGCCAGGAGCCAGGAGCCTGTAGGGGAGGAAGCGGAAGAGGAGGAAGAGGAAGAAGAAGAAGAAGAAGAAGAGGAAGACTACGATGTGGGGTCCAGTGAAGGTGAGAAAGCCGTCCCACCCACCGCAGTTCCTCCACCCCGCGGTGCCCTGCCCACCTCTGACCGGGGACCCAGGCCTTGGAGCCTGCAGCAGCGGCCCCCGCGCGCTCCGAGTCGCCGTCAGAGGGAGAGACCCGCATCAGGGCCCACGCGCCTCCCTTGTCTCCTCTCTTTCCCTTTGGTGTCAGCGAATGACGCTCGCTTCAGTAGAGAAAGGGAGCTGAGCTCCTGCAGGCCCCCCAACCCCTGGCGCCCGATCCCGCGGGCTGCAGAGACGGGCACTCACGTTTGCTCATTCAGAGCTGCTGCCGCTGAACAGGGCTGGGGGGCCAGGCTCCCACGGAGTGGGCTCAGCCGGAGACGGGCGCTTGCGTGCTTGTCCAGACAGAGCGGCAGCTCCAGTTGGCTCTGAGACGTTTTCGTGCTTTGGATCAGGCTGTTCCAACCCTGGGCCTGCACCGGGCCCACGTGTCCTTGAGTGAGCAGGGAGGACCTTACTGGGCATCCTGTCTCCGAGGGGCATGGACGAGAAGGGCCTGAGCCTCCAGTTCCTCCAGCCGTCAGAGCAGCGGTCAGTCTGCACGGCCTGGGCATGCAGTGCTGGCACTGCTGGCTAGGCTGCCCCATCTGCCCCAGGGTGTGTTTTCCCCGGCACATCGAGGGCACAGAGCCCTGCCGGCTAGTCACGTGGTGCTAAGTGGTCTGAGGCCCCGGCATCAGTTAGAGGCAGGGCAGGGCCAGGCTCCTCAGGAGCTTCTCCACCCAGCTCTTCCGTGAGGGTGGGACCCACAAGGCAGCCCTGTGTGAGGTGGGAAGGAGGTGGCCCTAGGCCCCAGTGCTGGCGCTGGGTTCTCCTGTCCAGAGGTTGCCTCTCCGGCCTAGCACTGCCCCACGTCCCTGCTGGTCATGGGGCCACGGCACAGGCATGTGTCTCCCACAGCAAAGCTCTCCCGGCCCCTGGCAGACTGTGTTTCCCAGGCCCGGGCCTGGCACCGAGACCAAGCCGGTGGGCTGGGCTTCAGAGAGACACAGGCAAACCGCCCGTTGTGCTTGCCCCCAGCCTGGGCCTGGGGCAGGGCCTGGATACCTGTGTGGGCAGTGCTGCGTGGGAGGCTGCAGCCTTGCCGCTGAGGATAACGCTGCCCGATTCGTTTTTGCTCTGTTCCCCCCACGCGGGCTGCTGCAGGCTGCGTCGGTGTCTGTCTGGCTCCCCCTTGTGTAGAAGTGGGGGACTGCCCTGGGGCAGAGAACAAGGTGTCTCTGGCCTCTGCGCCCGGAGGAGAGGCTCCCACGCAGCTCTCCCCTCTTCCGGCCCAGCCCCCGTCAGCTATCCAGGCAGGTCGCTCGTGCAGGCAGCTGTTTCCTGGAGCCGACCGGCTCCATCCAGCACACGGCCGGTCATGCCCCAAATGGCACGTGAGACGGGTCCAGGAAGAAGCCAGAGGAGAGCGGCAGCGGCCTCACGTGTCCAGCTGCACGTTCCCCTGTTCCCCTCATCTGGTGACGTCTCCCATCACAGCCCAGCCTCCAGAGAGGCCGCGGGCGCCTGGAACCTCTCTCCACTGCACCCTCCTTGAACCCCACGGGGCAGACCCAGGCCCATTACTGCCAGGAAGTAGGGAGGAGGCCCGTGCTGTCCTCTGTCGCAGGGACGATGGAAGGGCCCCCCGTCTTTCTCTCTGACTTGTCTTCTTGGTCCTAAGATGCCCAGGCCCTCTGGTGGCTTTGCTGTGACTCCGCCCCACCCAGCACTACCTGAGCTAGTCGGCCTTAGAAAAGTCCCCGAGTCTACAGGGACCTGCAGGTCTGCATTTGGGACAGCGTGGTGCCCGCGGCCACGTCGGGTGGTCTCATTGCACTCCAGCCCAGGTCACATTGCCTGTCGCTTGTAAACGAACAGCTGTCTTCGCAGCAGCGAGGCTGAAGCATGTAGTGCAGTCAGGCTGCTGAGCGCAGCCGCCGCCAGGAAGTACGGGGTCCCAGGCAGGCGGCACCGCTCTTGCCGCCTGAAGAGCCTCCCTTCCCCCATGCGCCCTCCCTGAGCTGCTGGCTGTCCCTGTACTTCACCCCACTGTGTGGCCTGGCCCCAGCACGGACTATGGGGTGCCCACGGGGCAGGGGCTGCATGCAGACCCCTTGAACTTTGAGAGCAAGAGTAGTCCACGGGGCCCTCTGGCAAGTCCTGTTTCCCTGAGGAAGCGGCTTTTGTGTCCAGTGGCTCCAAGTGGAATTTAAGGACAAAGGGCTTTGACCTCAGAAAAAGCAGAGAAGGGTGTCGGCTCTGGGACTTCACGGGATACAGCTCTGCTTCCCCACAGCCGGGCCTCCCCACCTCCGCCGCCCCCATGCCTGGGGGTTCTGACTACAGACGGGAAACCTGATGCTCCGGGAACGAGCATTCCTGTCCGGTCAGAGTTGGCTGGTCGTGGCAGGACAGTGTCTCGTCCCACCTCGTTCTTGTCACTCGACTCAGCTCAGAAGCAGGGCAGGCGGCACCCTGCTGGGTGACCCGGAAAGGAGCCCACTCCGTGGGGACGCACGCCCTCAAGGCTGTGGTCAGGTGCTTTTTCTCAGACGTGGCCTTGGGTCCCTCGAGAGCAGCCACGGCGAGAGGGGTGTCCCGAGGGAAGTTCTTGGGCACCGGCCACGGCTCCTCATGTGTGTCCTCGGCGAGCGTGAGACTTGAAAGGACATCGTGCAGGATGCATGGGGGCCACGCACGTGCGACCTGCTGCATGGTCTCGGCGTTTGCTTCTTTCTGATTCGGCCTGGCAAAGAGATAACTTCTCTCTGTTTCCTTTCCTGTGGTGTTTCCTTCCCTCCCCCTCTCCCTCCCATGACCGTTCATCTTCCCCTTCATTGCTCCCGTCCTCACTCCTCTCCCCCACCGGGAACTGGGTGCAGCAGCCGCCGGGAGCCAGAGGCTGCCGCAGGCCCTGAGTGCGGCCGACCCCCTGGAGATCCAGGCGGATGTGCACTGGACGCACGTCCGGGAGAAGGAGGAGCAGCAGCGCAGGGCGCCCAGCTCCACGCCCTCCACTCCCCGAGGTAACGGCGTCAGACCCCGGGCCCCTCTCCTCGCTGTGGGGCTTTGCTGTCGTGTCCGGAGCAGCCCACCCAGCCAGAAAGCGCTTACAGACACTGTCCTTTGTTCACGTTGCTCCTGACCCTGCCCTGGGCAAGTTCTCTGTGTGTTCAGAGGTTGTGCGTTCTTTCTCCATCAGTGCAGACTGGTGGGATGAACTTGACCTTGGGGTGCAGAGAGTGCTTTCTTTCCCCGTATGACGAGGCCAGTCGCTCTTGCCCTGCCGGTTGGAAGTCCAGCCCTCGGCTTATGGAGTGTGCCTGGCTGTGCATGTGCATCAGCAGGAGGGGCCGGGAGGCCCAGTGTGAACGGGAGTGAGGTTTTCGGGGGACGTGGACGTCAGGGAGGCCAGGGTGGCGCTCTAGGCTGCAGGTCGGGCGGCGAGGACACACGAGCAGCGGCCATGTGATCTGCCCCCTTCCTGCCTCCATCTTGCCCACTGAACCTCACGTTTCCGTTCAGTCCCAGCAGGAACTGCGAGTCTCTGAGGACGCGAGGGGGTGGTCCCCGTGTCTGTGAAGTGCCTTTTCTTGCAGCCATTGGATCTGTGCCTCCCAGCCCCAAATCTCCACCCACAGGCAGGAGCGGCCCTGTGAACTGTTCCCGCAGGGGCGCGAGTGCACACAGAGGCCCCGCCAGCCTGGACACGGGCGGCCCTGACCCCCGTGCACCTGCCCGAGCTTCCCCTCCTTTCCTGCAGTCCCTCCACACAGGCTCGCCGCCAGACCACCCCCCGTCGGTGCTGACAGGCCCAGCCGTAACGCCACCTCGGCTGCTCTCTCGTCTTGGACTTCAGGGGCGACGTGACCCTGCTCGGGGGCCCTCCTTCCTGTGTAACGTCATGTTTGTGTCTGTTTTACACTCAGTGCCTGACCTCCCCTCCGTGCGCCACGCAGCCGTGCAGGCCTGGCTGGAGACAGTGTCCGGAGGTAGCCGGGGTGTCTGTCCTTCTGCTCACCGTAACCGCTCTCTCTCAGCAGCTCCACTGACCCTTAACTCTGGACTCCCGGTCCTGCGGCTGTGCATGCGGGGTGGGGGCAGGGCACGTGCATGCCTCCCCCGGGCGGGCCTCTGCATGGACGGACACGCTCCCCACACCCCGCAGGACGAGCCAGGTCCTGTCAGCGGGACAGTGGCCAGCGCTAACTCTCGCGCACAGAGATCGGGCAGAGGCCAGAGCTGCAGGAGCATTGTTAGCCCTGGGTGTAAAGTCTGCAGAAATCAGCCTAGTGCGAACGTAAAGGGTCAGTGAGTAAACGGTCCACAACCCTACTGACGTGTCAGGGGAGGGGGCACGAGCGGAGGACGCAGATGTTCAGCTTGGGGCAGAGGGACCGGCAGCCTTAGCCGGGTCTTCAGACAGAGGTGCGGGCGTCTCCTTAAGTGACTAAGGCCAAGAGCTGGCTGGGAAGCCTCAGTTGTGCTTCCTAAACTTTTCTGGGGAGAAAAGTGTTTCTCAGCGAGGACCTCCTGGCGTTTGGGGCAGGGCAGCTCTTTCCACCTCGAGACGCTTCGTGGCCTCTGCCCCCCTAATGCCAGCAGCCACACTTACATGACAGACCAGCTACACCAATGCCCCTCGGGGTGGGGGCTGCTGTGCCCGAGCTTCCCTGGGTCGGGCAGGGTGGAGTTCACGGGGGCCACCCGTGTCCTCGGGGCAGCAGGAGGCAGGCACACCTGCCCGCATGCCACAGGAGAGGAGCTGAGCGAGGTCCATCCTCTGCGTGCGGCCATCTAGCTCCTGTCCCCAGCAGGGTGGACAGGCTGAGGTGTCAGGACATCCAGCTGGCAGCTAAGTGGCTGGGACTTACGGCCTCCGTAGTGGGTGGCAGCTCCCAGAACCCTGCACCCCACCTTAACCTGGGTCTGACCCCAGCCCCACCCCTCCAGCTGCGATTCTGAGAATAACCCGAGCCACCCTGGTGCCCTCAGCTGTCTGTGTGACACCTGTGGTGTGGCCTCTCGGGGCACCTCTGAGGGCTGGGGACTCTCACCTCTGCCTCTGCATCGAGGCGAGGGGCAGGCCAGGCTGAGACTGAGGGCGTCCGGAGCCTCAGGCTGCTCTGGGCTCGCTTCCCCTGTGCCTGCGCACAACGGTGCAGGCGCCCCCCTCGGCGCCCAGTGTTAGCATGGCGGCCTCCACGGCAGCCCCAGGTGCAGTTCCCACTGAGCGGAGGTGCCTGTGAAGGAGTGAGGTTCTGGCAGAGGGGCAGTGCCCACCAGCCGGCTCAGCAGGGCTGCAGCACAGCCGTGGGCTCGGCCTGCAGGCAGGTGGCACAGGTATGAGGAGCACAGGCGTCCTTCTCGCTGTGTGTGAGACCGTCTGAGTCGCCCCCCAGGATTTCCCCAGCAGATGCCGCTGTTGCAGGTACTCCAGGGGTATGACCAGCTCCCTGGGCCGCTCTGCCTCCTCAGAGGGCAGGAGAGTCACCATCTGCCAGCCCCAAATGTGTCTTGAGGCACCCTGTCTCCCCAAAACTCACACGTCAGCCCAGACCTCTCAGTCCAGTGCTCTGAAGCTGGATGTGGACCCAACGCCCCATTTCAGGAGCCTCGGTGTGCGTGGGACGGGAGGAGAGCACATGGCCTGAGGCGCTGCTACCAGCGACAGCCCACAGCACTGCTGTGGCACCCCTAGGCCAGGGCCGGCGTCTGCTAAGTCCCTCTCCCCTCCCCTCCCTCGAAAGGTGGGCACTTCCTTGATTTTCACTGGACAGTGAGCTCAGCAGCCACTCCCAATGTTTCTGCCACACGTGCTCTGCACACCCTCAGGTGCGGGGCTGCCTGTGAGCAGACCCCAACCCAGTCACCCGGGGTGGGGAGCAGGGCCATCCTCGATTCGGCACAGCCTTGTAAGGAATCCTGCAGCCGAGCTGCGCTGGCCCCCCTGTGCCCGCCATCCCGTGAGCTCTGGTGCTCGGGCTCCCGTGCACGCAGACCAGGCTCTGGGCCCCTCCCCTCGGGTGACAGACAGCTCTCAGCAGCCACGTGGGGATGGCCGTGCTTCAGACCCGAGAGGGAGCCGCAGGGCCCCAGACAGATGGGTGATGCTGGGGTTCCACAGGGCCTTCTGAGCAGTGGCCTTCCTTCAGACTTTTAGTGTGAGTTCTGAGTGTGCAGAGGGCAGGCAGCTCTGAGTGTGTGTGTGTGTGTGTGTGTGTGTGTGTGTGTGTGTGTGTGCATGTCCGGGGCCAGCTGCTCCTCAGGGTAAACAAGTGCATTTAGTGCTCTGCCTGCCTTTGCAGCCCTGAAGGGCTAGGCCTGGGCCCAAGGGTGGGCCTCACGCATCCCCTCTCCCCACCCTGCGCTGCTTTAGAGAAGCGTTTCTCTCAGTCACCCCGAGCAGAGCTGCCACCTCTGCCTGCCCCTGGAGGGGGTGCAGTGTGGGCCGCACCCCCCACAGCAATGTCACCGACGCAGAGCACAGCAGCCACTGCACTGAGCCACGCAGCCACGTCCAGTGTTGTCACAGGAGTCAGAAACGGTCCCTCCCCGAGTACTGCTACTTTGCATTTGGGGCCGCTGGGCCTGGGCCTGGGCCTGCAGGGGACATGTTCCCCTGCCCTCAGCCTGGAGGAAGGAGGTGACCAGGCTGAGCGTGAGTCCATGACCACGTGGCCCATGGAGCCGTCTCAGGTGTCAGGAAGGGCCCCCCGCAGGGCTCTCTGCCTGTCCTTCTCCTTCCCTTGATGTGTCTGCTTGACAGGCCTGTCCGACGAGCATGACCTGGACGAAGACGTGGACTCGGAGCCAGCAGAGATAGAAGGGGAGGCCGCCGAGAACGGGGACACGGGGGACACTGGTGCAGAGCTGGATGACGGTATGGGGATCCCAGACCCCACCCTCCACGGGAGTGGCTGCCTGTCCCCCACGGCAGGACGAGCCAGAGTGCTCTGGACTCAGGAAAGATCGAAACGGTGCACGCTGCACAGAAGCAGGGAGCAGGGGGAGCAGCCGCTAGACCTCCTGGTCCGTTCCCCATTTGGCCCTAATGGGGATGTGTGTTGTCCACCCGCCCGTGGGCCGCCACTCAGCGCAGCCTGCGTCCACGCAGCCATGGTTGAGAAACAGAGCTGAACCGGGGCCTCATGCAGCCTGTGGCCCGTGGGTGCTGTGGGAAAGCCAGACACGGGGAGGTGGTGTTGTAGCATTCCACTTTGGTTGGTCGGGAGACCAGGGGCAGGGGCTGGGCTGGAGAAGTGAGAGGGGCAGTCCAGGCTGTGGTGTGGGCAGCTGGAGCCTCCCACGGGAGAGAAGCGCAGGTGGATGGGGGCCCCCCGTGGCAAGGCTGGCCCTCCTCGTGCACACCCACTGGCCACCTCCGGCCTTGGCCTGTCGGCTGATTGTCAAAGAAGGTGGAGCCCAGCACTTTGCAGAGAGCACTGTGCTGCTGAGGGAGCAAGTCTGGCCCAGCGTTAGCCGCTGGGTGAGGAGCACTGGGCCGGCCCAGGGCCTGGCTGAGCTCCCTGCCCTCCTGTCCTTCCTCCAGATCAGCACTGGGCTGACGACATCCCCTGGGAGGCCGAGGCCGAGGCGCATAGGCAGCTGCCGGCGGCGGTGGCCGCAGAACTGGAGCTGAAGGTCTCAGAAGACGAGGCGGCTTGGCCCCCTGCCTCTCCACAGCCCTGCGGGAGAGGTCAGTCTGCTGTCACAGGAGAGGCCTCTCCGGATCCCCGCTGAGGCCACACGAGGACAGTGGCACCGGGGTGCCCACACACCAGTCTCAAATGATGGCCCCTGTCCACCGTGCCTGGGCCCCGTGTGCAGCTTCAGCACCAGCCCCTTTCTGGGTGCCAGTGGGGCCACGAGAGGGTGGAAGGAACAGGCCATCCGCGTGACAAAAAGCTGACTCTTCTGATCCAGAGTGTGTACACAGGGCGCCTGGGGAGGCAGGTTCCTTTGCTCCTTGTCCCGCGTCTGCAGGTGGCCAAGGGCACCCAGACCCCACCACAGAGCTGGCTGAGGGAGGCACCGTCCCCGGGAGTGCGTTTCCTCCTGTCAGTCTGTCTCTCCGCTTTGCAGGTCCCTCCCAAGTCTCCAGTCCCATCCGGTCCCCTTTGGCAGAAGCCGCTCTGTTCCCCTGCGTCCACAGCCCCACGGCCGAGGTAAGAGTTGGGGCTCACTAGCGGGGGCAGAGCTGGTGCCCGAGCAGCTGTGCTGGAAGTTAAAGCCACCGTATTTCTGGGGTCACTGGTGCAACAGGACAGGTGCATGTCTCCTTGATGTTTTGTTACAACGAACTATGAATTTTAAGTATTTTATTTATTTACTTTTTAGAGAAGGAGAAGGGAGGGAGAAAGAGAGAGAGAAACATCAATGTGTGGTTGCCTCTTGCCTGCATCCCCTACTGGGAACCTGGCCTGCAACCCAGGCATGGGCCCCTGACTGGGAATCGAACCCACGACCTTTCAGTTTGCAGGCCGGTGCTCAGTCCACTGAGCCACACCAGCCAGGGCAGAACTGTGGATTTTAAAATGAAAAACACCCGGATTACCAGTGGTATGTGAACCACACGTTGGAGAACGGTGTGTAAACACACCGTAACAGTGTGTCCCATGGAGCAGGCTTTGGAAAATGCCTTCTGGAGGAACTGTCGGGGAGGCAAGTCCGAACGGCAGGCAGGTCTGTTGGATCGGGCCTTTGGGACCTAAGCAGCAAGGCAAACACGGCGGCTTTGCGTGTGCGGTGGGGGAGCTTCCTGAGGCAGGGGTGGACGGGCAGTGTGTAGGGGTTCATGCAGGACTCCCTGGACTGTTGAGCCCTCCCAAGGGGGATGATCTATGACACAGGCTGTGACACAGCTGTTTTTAACCAGCTCACTAGGGACCCTGACGGCCAGGGAGGGAGGGCAGGCTGTGCCTCGCCCTCTGACCGGCCTATGGCCAGCGCACAGTGGACATGCGATGCATGCACTTGTGGGGGGCCACGCCCTGACCACCGAGTCTGTCCAACTGGGCTGAGCGGGTCCAAAACCGCAGACTGTGCAGAAGGTCCTCCTGGAGGTGCAGGAGCAGCAGCTGAAGGCGGGAGGGAGCACAGGCCCTTGCAGAGAGAAAGCTGCCCGGGGCCTCTCTGCTGACCAGTTCCAGCCCTCTGAGCAGTGTCCATCTGTCCATCTTTGTCTCTGTAGAGGGCCCGGATCCCATTCCTGTCTGAGATCGCCAAGGTGAAATCGCCCGAGGAACACTTCTTCCCGGAGCTCTTGGTCCCCAGAGCGGACGTTGCCGCCGACCAGAAAGCTGTGCCCTCTCCTGTCCAGACCCTGCCAGCGGCCCTGCCGCCCTGCTCCCCGCCAGCCTCTCCCGCCCTGCTCCCCATTTGCTCCCAGCCGCAGCCTTCCTGCGAGGCCTCCGTCCCATCCCCCACCTTGTCCCCCATATGCTTCCAGCCTGGTCCAGCCAAGACGTCCACCCCCCTGGCTCCCGTCCCCATGAAGAACCAAGGGGATGCCCAGGACAGGCTGGGCAGCCCTCTGCCTGCAGACGAGGCTCTTCGGCGGAGCGACCTGGTGGCTGAGTTCTGGATGAAGAGCGCCGAGATCCGCCGCAGCCTCGGGCTAACGCCCATCGATCGGGGCAAGGGGCCCGAGCTCAGCTTCCCCTCGCCTGTCTTGAAGCCAGCACCCCTCAAATCCTATTCAGTGGAGAAGTCCCCTCAGGGGGAGGGGCTCCATCTCCTGAAAGCTCCACCCGTTCCCAAGAGACTGGGTCTCCCAAAGTCGGAGGGCGACCAGCCCTGCCTGCCGACCCCCAAGTCCCCATCTGACCGCGAGCTGAGAAGCGCCCACGAGGAGCGGAGGGACCTGTCCAGCAGCTCTGGCCTGGGCCTGCACGGGAGCTCCTCCAACACGAAGACCTTGGGCAGCCAGAGCTTCAACACCTCGGACTCCACGATGCTCACCCCACCCTCCAGCCCGCCCCCGCCCCCACCGCAGGGTGAGGAGCCCGCCACTCTGCGCAGGAAGCCCCGCCAGATGCGTGAGCACCAGGAGACGGAGCCCAAGGCCTCGGCGATTCCCCCACCCCCACCAGCCACTGTCCTGCGGCCGCCCCGGGAGCCGGCCCAGCCTCCCCGGGAGGAGGTACGGAAGTCGTTTGTGGAGAGTGTGGACGACATCCCCTTCGCTGACGATGTCGAAGACACGTACGAGGATAGGACTGAGGACTCGAGTCTGCAAGAGAGGTTCTTCACGCCCCCGTCCGGCCCGCCCCTCTCTGAGAAGCCCCTCCGGCCACCCTTGGCCAAGGAGAATGGTAGGTTGCCCAGTCTGGAGAGTGGGGTGCCCCTGCAGAAAAGGGGGCTGCCTGTTGTCTCTCTGGAAGCCAAGGAACGGGCCGAGGAGCGCATGCGGGCCCGGGAGAAGTCTGTGAAGAGCCAGGTGCTGAGGGATGCCATGGCCACACAGCTGCGTCGGATGAAGGAGATGGAGACGGGGGCCAAGGCCTCCAGGCCCCCCGGGGGCACCGGCCGCAAAGCCTCCTCAGGGCCCCCCAAGGGCAGAGTCCCTGGCCTCGCGTCCCACAGAGTCCCAGAGGAGCCCACTGCCAAGCACAAAACCACGAGCGAGGAGGTCCTGTCCCCGGCGTCGGACTCGGGGCCCCCTGATGGCTCGCTCACCTCCTCCGAGGGTTCCAGTGGGAAGAGCAAGAAGAGAGGGTCTCTCTTCTCCCCACGCAGAGCCAAGGGGAGGCCACCCAAGGGGGAGGGCCGGCCCCCTGAGAAGCCCAGCCCGGACCTTCCAGGGGAGGCAGCCGCCAAGCCCAGGTCCTTGTGGAAGTCGGTCTTCTCCGGGTACAAGAAGGAGAAGAAGAAAGGAGACAACAGATCCTGCCCCAGCACCCCCTCCAGTGGGGCCACTGTGGACTCAGGGAAGCACCGGGCGTCGCCCAGACTGAAAGGTGTGTGGGCACCTGGGGCCCCCCAAGCCCCCCCACCCCAGCCCAGGGCCCTGGAGCTGTGCCGACCTGAGGGAGAAGGGACGGAGGCTGGGGAGGGAGCGGGCGGGCAGACTGGCCTCCACGCTCTGGCTTCTTGGGTGGGCAGTCACCTCAAGGAGATACAACTCAGACCTCCAGCCCAGGCCAGCACCAAGGCTGCCCTCACCCGGCCCGCCCTCCCCCCACAGAGCTGCAGCACCGACGCCAGCTGAGCTTCTCTGAGGACTCAGACCTCTCCAGTGATGACGTCCTCGAGAGCGCCTCCCAGAGGTCAAAGCGAGAGGTACGCAGGGTGAGCGGAGGGGGTGCTTTGGTGGCTCAGACTGGGGCCGCTGTCCTCTGTGCAGAGCCAAGACGGGGACAGGCCGAGCCTCACCCGGTGCTGCCGGCAGGAGACACAGCAGGACCGAGCTCAGGCTTCTCAGGGAGCAGCCAGGGCTCCAGCGTCTGTGGTGGGAGTTTCTGGGTTCGGTTCTGGGAAGGCAGACGTTCCAGGCCCAAACACTGTCTTTGGGAAGCGCCCTGCGCTGTCCCTTCATTCCACTGTGCCCCTCGGAGCAGCACCCCCTAGGCCAGAGGCAGGGCTGTCTCTGCCCAGGGCCCTGCGAGGCCGCAAGGACTGGGCCTTCTTCGTCTCCGTCGTCCAGCCCTGGACACACGCTCCCCCGACCCCCAACCCCCGCCCCCCGCCCAGGGGGAGGTCTAGCTGCTTCCCGCTCCCCTTTTTGAATGGGAAATTTCTCCAGAACACTCTGCACCTTGTTTACCAGGCTTCCCAGGACTTGGCCTTGCCTGCCAGAGAGGCCGCGGCAGATCTGCGTCCCGCGTCTTCCTCCTGGCCTGACCCAGGTCCTCTTTATAACTTGGCAAATGGGAGGAAGCCAGTCTCCCAGCTGTCACCTCATTCCTGACGTCTTGGCTCCACCGGGCCACGCCAGTTTCACATCTGTCTGTTCTCCCAGAAGGACACCCAGGTTGCCAGTGCCACGGGAGACGGGGGAGCTCCTGTGTGCCAGCCCTGCCGGGGATCCCGAGGGGCCTAGCGGGAAGGAGCCCACGGTCTCTGTGTGGATGAGCAGACCAGTCGGCCCCAAACCTCCAGCAGTGCTTGCTTCTGGGGCTGGGTCTCCGCACTGTCCTCTGTCACTCAGTGAACCGTCCGGCGCCATGCCGAGCGGCAGGCTGCCCGAGCTGGCTCTACTGAAGCCGCAGCTCAGCGAGCATAGCCTCTCCTCGCGGCGCACAAGGCGGCAGGTCCCAGACCCGCTCCCGGAATCCTGCCCGTCACGTCGCGCATGCTCCCACGGAGGTGGCCGGGGGGAGGGAAGCGAGTGTCCTGACGCCTGCTGGGGTGCGGGGCCAGCTGAGCGGGAGAAAACCGCTATTTTAGGAGAAGCCAAGTGGAGGGACTGAGAGACAGACGGGCCGTCACAGAACAGTCCCAGGAGGTCAGGTGCAGCTCAGGGGACAGTCGCTCAGTCGTGCGGGGACAACCGTGCACAGCACCAGGAGAGCGCCCCGTGAAGTGTGACTGTCTGACCCGTGCACTGTGCACCCAGAACCAGGACAAGGTGGTGGAGACCACCCACTGTCGCTGGAAAAGACTGGCCTCTCGCGCAGGGAGACAAACCGAAGCGAAAGCAGCCGTGGGCACTGGCAGGTGGAGGAGGCTGGTCGTGGGCGGCACACACAGATGACCGCACGGGGCCGTCGGCGCCACGTGGGACCACGACTCTGTTCACAGCAAGAGCTCGCTGACATTTTTAGGGATGAAGGGCCATGACGCCCACAGAGCTTTCGGGAAAAGAGATGAGCTAGAGACTCTCTGTCCCCATTGCGTGCAAAGCCAGCCAGTGTAGGCGAAGGTGTCTGTTGTCCTCTGTCAACTCGTCTGCCGGTTTGCAGTCTCGGAGCAGAAGCCAGGGGCTGTGGGCGCCAGGACAGAGTGGGTCCGATGGACTCTCCAGGGGCCGGGTGCTGCCCTCACCCCCGGCAGCCAGGCGGGGGGACCACCCCTCCAAGTCACAGGCCCACCCTGAGAAGGCAGCTGCACCACCAGTGCCTGAGTTTTGTTTTGTTTTTTTCAAAAAGGAAATGCCAAAAATAACTTATTTTTATTTAAAATGTTTATATAGAAAAATTACGGTAATACACATTTTTTTTTAAGATTCATTTATTTTTAGAGAGAGGGGAAGAGAGGGAGACAGGTAGAGAAACATCCATGTGTGGTTACCTCTCGCGCGTCCCCACTGGGGACCTGGCCCCCAACCCAGGCTGTGCCCTGACTGGGATCCAACCGTGACCCTTTGGTCCGCAGGCCGGCACCCAGTCCACTGAGCCACACCAGCCAGGACATCACATACACATTTTTAAAAAGCACCTCGTAGCCTTACCTACAGGAGAGAACTCACATTTACATCTTTTCTTTCTTTTTTTTGCCTCATTCTGGTGCGAATGCGACCCATGTGGCCTCTTGCTGCCGGTGCCAGCACAGTCTAGTCCGGCTGGCTGCAGATGCGCTGGCCCGGCCAACCCGCCCCTGGCACGTCCACGCTGGGGCCTCAGGCCGCAGGTTGCTGCCTCTGCCGGGGTTGTACCCCCTCCTGCCAAAACCCCGAAAACGGCCACCCCCAGCTGCTGTGGTGTGAATGTTGAGTGCTGGTCCTTAGGGTGTGGTTGTGGGGGTCCCTGATGCTGCTCAGGGAAACCCCGTCTCCTATTTCCTTAACTGACTTCTTCCCCTCGGGTGACTGCGGGGAGACGTGGGTCCACCGAGAGGCAGGGTCCACACCCTCAAATTTAAGCGTCACCGCGAGCAGGTGGGCTCCTTTTTCTTGGGGCCAATGTGCAGGGGTCCCCACAGCCTCGGGAGAAGAGGCAGGGGCCCCGGGGGTGCTGCGCCCGAGGCTGCGGTTCTCCAGACCTGTGGCCCCATGGGCCAGGCGGACGGCAGCTGTGACTCCCCTCTACTCTGAGCAGCTCCACGCAGGGCCTACTGGAGCCAGCAGATGTGACCTCTGCCTGAAACATGTCTGCATCGGTTGTTCCTGCCATTTCAGGTCCCTTCACTGTGTGTAATGAAGAAACATGCCCCCCCCCCAATTCCAGGGTTGCTGGTGGCAGCGGGCACCCTGGCCGTGCATGAGGAGCCCTGCCAGGCGAGGGGGGCCTTCGGAAGAGGGCAGGGGTCGGCACTCAGCTTGCTCTGTGTCTGTCTCCGGCGATGGGCCCCCACCCCAGGCCCTGCCCCTGCACCTGTAACGTTCAGTGGGAAGGACCCGTCTGAGTTGCCACAGACGGGCTGCTGAGGGAGCAGTGGCGTCTGTAACCACCTACTTAAGCGGCTTTAACTCACACGTGAGGGAGCTTGAGGAGGAACAGAAGGGAGTCGGGTTGTGAGGAAGGAGCCATCTTTCTGGGAGAGCTGTGAGCCCAGCCGGAGTCAGGGTGGGGCTCCCGGAGGCGCCGCTAGGGGGTCTGCTCCCCCTCCCAGTCCTGCGTGACATTCCAAAAAATAACCACATTTTGGTCTGTGTGTTTGTTTTTAACTTCTGATTTTGCTCCATTTCTGTGTTGTGTTTTTAATGACTGTTATGGCTGTTCTGTTTTGTTTCCGTCGCCACCCCTTTAAAAGTCGGTATCTTTGCCACACGCCTTGGCGTCCGGGAGACCGTGTGCACCAAAGGTAGTGCCTCATCCCGCCGGCCGGTCACTGTTGCATGCGTGTCTGTGACTAACCAGGGCGCCAGCCCCAGCCGCAGCTCACTAACTGTCCCGCGTGCATGGAGCAGTCACGCACAGCAGCCGCCGTGTCAGGACCGAGAAGCTGGGACACGCCCTGCACGCGTGGGCTAGAGAGCATGAGGTGGCGTTGCTCTGCGTGCCGGAGACAGGGTCGCCTGCTGGGACTGGGCGCTGCCGGAACGGGGGTTCCTGGCCCTCGGCCCGGGGTCTGTGAGGGGGTGTGCTTAGGACACCAGAGCAGCAGGACACGGGGCCGCCTGCTCAGTTGGCTCCGCACGACCCCGTGCTCTGAGAACAGACACAGTCAAGAAACGTCTCCTTTTTTATTTTCTTGGGGGCCGTGAAGAAGGCGTGATTACAGGCAAACCCTCCCAGCAGCCGCCTCTCAGGGGTTTGCCTGCCCTTTGTGGCACCTGGCGCTGCCCCACATGCTCACTGCCCACTTCTGCCCACACAGCGGCCCCGGCCGTGCGTTGGGGGAGCCGGCTGGGTTTGGCCAGGGGCGGCCTTGATGCTTCACGACACCGGCTGAACTCCTTCCAGCAGGGCAGCCCCCAGGGTCCAGGCAGGGTCCACCCGTGGTTCCTTCAGACGGCCAGCTGGCTCAGGGTTCACTCAGACTCAGAGTAGAAGCATCCCCGTTTCGCTACTGCAGATGTCACGTCTGAAAGAACCATATGAGCATCGTTCATCTGAACAGAGTGGCTTTTGATACCAAACCAGAACAGCAGGGACCCTGATTTTCCTTTGCCTGCATGTCTCCTACAGGCAGGAGGCGTGGGGAACATCTTACTGATATTTTTACCCTAAAAAAGTCCTAAAAAGAGCAGACGGGTTTGTATGGTGACCTCTCTGTTGCACCAGCCCCCCGGCCATCGTCCCCGAGCCTCCTTGTTCCTGTCACCGAGGGGAAGCATCTCCCTGTGCCATTTTGGGCTGCAGCCTCGGGGTCTCCGCACGCCGCACGTGGGTGCTCTGCGGCCTGGAGCTGGGCTCTTGGGTCCCTGCCCACCAATGCCACCTGCCCAGGGCTGTGTGCACCTGACCAAGGAGGTGTCTCGTTGTCCCCAGCCAAGAACTTACACGGAGGAGGAGCTGAGCACCAAGCTGACCCGGCGCGTGCAGAAGGCGGCGCGGAGGCAGGCCAAGCAGGAAGAACTGAAGCGGCTGCACCGAGCCCAGGTAACCCCAGCGGGGGCCCCGGCTCACGAGCGTAGTCACTGGGCCCTCCCCTCCCGTCAGCTACCCTGTCCTCTTCCCCGACCCCCGACGGGGGAGGCTGAAGGTGACAGCGCCAAGTGGAGGCAGACCGGGGATCCCGTTGCCTGAGAGGATGGCCTGAGTCTCAGGCCACAGGCCCCTGGCTCACTGCAGCTACACACGGAGCCTCGACTTTGTGGGGTTGGTAGAAAAAGGGAAGGGCCAAGCTTTGTGTTCCTCATTTCTTTGCGGTGGAATAACCATTGCAAAGCCAACTTGTTCAGTGGTGAGGACAGTTCTTGGGTTCCATGGCCTGTCAGCCTCTGAGGGGTCGGCCCTTGTCTGCAGGCCCCCAGATCCCAGACCCCCTTGGGTTGGGGGCAGGGAGACTAAAAGAAGTAATTTCTTTATACAAGGTATTAAAAGATACCTAAACACAGGATGGGTTCTAAATGCAGTCATGTGTGTTCAGAAAGCACACTCGTCCGAAGCTGCACACCTGTGAGACGCTGGGACAGCACATGCCGACACCACAGCAGGTCTTCCTTCCTCTGGGTCCCGCGTCTCGCGGGTCCTTCTCCTGCACGTCCCTCCACGTGCACCTTCTCCGCACCAGACACCACCAGCTACCGCACTGGGGCTTGGATGTCCCCACTAGTGCTCAGGACCAGGCCCCCACACACTCCAAACAGGCTCCAGCTGCCCGGGCTGTCGCACTTGAGTCCTTTCATCCTTCGTGTACGGGAGCATCTGTCTCTCTCCGGGCGTCTGCAGAGCACCTGACCTCCCAGCAGTGAGGCGAGGCCAGGCGGTGAGAGATAGGCGCCCCTGTGGTTTTGTCCCCGCAGATCATCCAGCGGCAGTTGGAGCAGGTGGAGGAGCGGCAGCGGCACCTGGAGGAGAGAGGGGTCGCGGTGGAGAAGGCGCTCCGTGGGGAAGCAGGTACTGTCCGGGCACCCGGGGCGGGCCGTTCCTGTGGGAGGCCCCCGCCCAGCCCCACGGTGGGGCTGCCTCTGCGTCACCTCCACTTTCTCTCAAGAGGGCACCTCTGGGCCCCTTCATTGCTGAGGTTGGGGGCTTCCTGGGGCTCTGGGGGAGGAAAGCCCCTCTGTGTGCGATGGCCTCAGGCCTGCCGTCCGTCCCCCTCTGCCCCGACGGAGGCCTTGCCATCAGCCTGCAGGAAGGACTCCTGGTCCATGTCCTCTGTTATTGGCAAGCGCTGGGCCTGCCCCCTCCCCGCCCCGTCACTTTCTCAAGGAGAAAAGACGTGGGGAAAGGGAGCCCCCCCACAAGGACCATCACAGAACTGCACCGGCAGGGCCTGCCCACTCCCCGAGCCACCTGCTGCCCTAGACCCCCACAGCGGTGCAGACACCCCACAGAGCCCTCCACCCCCCGGGGCGCAGTGCGCCGATGCCTGCGCAGTCTGGCTACCCAGGGCCCGTGGGCAGGCGCGGGGACTGCGGGGAGCCGGCACCGAGGGGATGGATGCTAGGCAGGAGCCGCGAGGGCCATGGTCGGGAGGCTCTCCAGCATGCCACGCAGCGGCATCGCCGCGCTCCAGGGAGCCTGCGGAGGGTAGAGCCGCTGGGCGCGGAGAGAGCGAGGCGTCCCTGAGTGGTCCAGAATTCCTGTTGGTGCGAGATCTGGAAGCCGCCGGCCGGGCTGCAGCCCAGCAGTGGCGTGGAGGGCCTGGCCGGCGTTGGCCCTCTCCGCACGGGAGACTCATCTCCTGCGGGGAGCACAGACCTCCAGGGCACAGGGGCCGTGGCAGGGAGGCCGTCTGGGAGCTCAAGGAGAGCCAGTGACCGCGGCCAGGAAAGGGGCCTGCAGGTGCCCGCTGACCAACTTGCCGGGAAGCTCCCTGGTGGGGTGGCCCGGTCATGTGAGCCCAGGGTCAGATGCACTCCGGCTCTGGAGGACGGACGTTCCCAGGGGGAGTCGGGTCCAGACGCGGAAGGAGGACCGGGCATCACAGCCTCGCCGTTGGCTCCGTGCTGACCTTTGGGTGAAGAGCAGACGGGGGTGGGGGGGCAAGGCTGGATTCTCTGTCTCAGCCACCAAAGGAAGTGCAAGACCCTGAGCCCCCGAGGAGCCGACAGGCCAGAGCCTGGCCGTGTGGCGACAGGCCAGCGGGTCCCGGTGTCCGGCCCTTGCTCCCTGCCCCAAACATTGACAGGGCTCCTCGGTGAGGTCCTGGAGGCAGTTGGCCCAGATCTACCGGAGAGGCCCTGCCCTCACCGCTCTCCCCTCTGGCAGAAGTCTCCAGATGGGCCTGGCCCGCCCTCCCCGCTGTGCCTCACTGCAGGTTACAAAAAAGGGCCAAAGTAGTGAGTGAAGGGTCGCTCAGCAGGCACATGCCCCTGCGTGTCCTGGTTCACAGACGAGCTCGGGGAAGGCATCCTGCCTCCCCCGCACACACAGGTGCTGAGGCTTAGGTGGGCGCCCCACCCCCACCCCCAGGAGCATTGGCGCAGTCTGGGTCTACGGCTTCAGAGGCTCCACTGCAGGCTGCGGGCAGCTGAGGGGCCAGAGGAACGTGCACCGTCGAAGGCTGGCATAGGATTTCCCCAAAATCCCTCTTTCCAGGTGTTTAGATAATTACCTTTTCATAAACATATACAGCCAGGATTTCATCCAAGTCCATGGTTTTCAACCTTATTTTGTAGCAGCAGAACCGTTTTTATAAGCCAAGTTATAAGTTCAAGTCTAACTCAAGAAAAATCACTCTATAACCTTAGTAAACACAAATTGGAAAATGCGGGCTTTGGTGGAAAGCCACCTCCACTCCCAGCACACGAAGGGTGGGGACCCTCCGACACACTGGCGGTGGCCATGACGGGGGGCGGTCGTAGCAGCGCCGGAGCACTCGGCACGCACAATGGAGCAGCAGGCCTGGCTCCCACGGTTAAATCACTGACGGACCCAGCGGCGGGCCACACGCTTCCGAAAGAGGAGACGCAGAGAAAGGCGCCCGGACGTGCAATGACCACACGCCCGGCTCTGCTGGAGGTTGTGACGTGCAAGCCACCATCTAGAGGACCTTGCTTGACGGGAGTGCACTACCCCCCGGAACATGGGTGAAAGAACACCTGTCACCTTCCCAGCGTGTTCACCGGAACAAAGACGCTCACCAAAGCGGCGGGGGAAACGAGATCTGCCCGGCACACGGGTCCGGTGTTGATGGTCTTCAGCACATGTGAGGCTGGCACGTCAACCCTTTGAACGTGGCGTGTCTGACTCCAGTTTTTAAATGCGTTGCAAGTACTTGTGAATCAGGTGTTTGGAAGACCCCTGGAACTGGAGGAGCCCTAGGGTTCCACAGAACAGTTGGAAAGCCACCATCCTAGCCCAGATAGACACCTCTCTCTCCAGTCTGTGAAGACAGGCTTCGGTCGCTGCGTTGAGAGATCTCCCCAAGATGCATCTAGGAAATTCTGAGGCTCTGGTCGTTCTTACCATAAGAATATATTTCCAAACAGGATTTTCCTTTTCTTATTGAAACGCGTCGCACCCACGGCTCCCCTCTTGTCAGAAGTCCGAGGCCATGTCCCTACTGGGCAGAGGTTGACCCAGAGGCCAATCCGTGCACACTGGCTGCTCCGGGTTGCTCCCGGCCAGTCTGGCACGACAATCTGAGTCCCCAGCGCTGCTCATCTGCCCCGTCCCTGGGGGCCCACATATGGCCAATCTGCTGTTCAGTCTCACTTTGGGTGAAGCTTCTGGTGCTGCAAGGGGGCAGATGGCCCAGTTAGGCACAGCGTCCTTCCAGGGAACGCGTCTGGAACGGACCTCCCTCTGGCCGTTGGTCTCCCCTCGCCGAAGGCACACAGACACACAGAGCCTTCAGCCGAGGGCAGGACAGAGATGGACGTGAGTTCTGTCTGGAGCACCAGGAAGCCCTTGCTGTTCCCGGACCCTGAGTCGCACTGGAAGTGCTGGGTCAGCCTTGAGCTGTGTCAGGAAGCCACCAGGTTTGCATTCTCCTTTCTAATGCACCCGCTCTTGAAGGGGCAGCCCAGGTGGGGAGCAGAAGGCAGCCGCGGTTGGCGTTCAGGCCATGAGGCGCGGAGCCCCTGGAGAGGAAGAGCAGCTGGTGTTTGCTGGGCTCTGGGTGCGTGAGGGCCACCTGCAAAGCCCAGCCCCGTCTCTGCATCTCAGGCATGCGAAGCCCGTGATGTGCTTCCGGGACAGCCACACAGAGCTGAAAGCCAGGAGTCCAGTGGCCGGCGAGCCTTTTTGAGCCTTTGGACAGTCACAGCCCGTGCCCCACTTGCTCCAGGAGGGGGTCGCCGAAGCTGAGGCCCTGACCTCAGAGGTGCAGCATCTCCTTCATCAAAACCGCCCAGGAAAAGGGGTCCTGCAAGGCCCGGCCGCACTCACAGTGGGGCCAAGTGCAGGTTCTCCCAGTGCTCTGGCTGTCTTCACACCTGCGGGCTGGAGGTTTCAGGGTGTTTCCGTTGGAGACCTGTCTCCAGCTCTCAGCCTGGAGCGTCTAATAGCAACTGAGGAAGGAGCTGCCCCTGATCTGCCCTTGAGCGTTTTAAATCTGTCGGGTGAGGTTGAATCCTAGTGGAGCCCAGATTCCCCACAAAGCCAAGGCCTTTCGTCCTCACTGGTCATTGGAGGTGTCAACAACAACGCTGTCACCTGTGGGTTAGTGACCACCCCCTCCCCCCCCCGCCCCCGCCCCGGCAGGAAAGGTGCAGCTCAGCATGTGTGTGTGCCTTGAGAGGTGCATGCATCTTGGCCGTTCCTCTCCTCGTCTGGTTGCATCTCTGTCCCTTACGCTTCCCATTCTTGATTGCACTGGGGGGCGGGGGAGTGGGCTGTCAGATCCAATAACTGTCTTCCTGGTTCCTATTGTAGACTATTGGGGAGAGTCTTGTTACAGTGGCCTCATCGACTTGCATCTGGGTGGTATGTATGGTGGCATCTGTTGCTGACACTAACCCGCTGACCACCCTCCCGTCCCAAGCTCTCCTTCCTCAGTCCCTGCTCACAAAGGGCAAAAAGCAATCAGCCCGGTAACCGAATGGGAAAGCGCAGGCTCTTTTCCAGCTCGACGGAGCAGCAAGGGTCCGTGCCCCCCATCCCCGCCCCATGGGCTCCAGGGAACAGCAGAAGTGGCTCCTGCCACCCAGGGCCACCTCGTTTGCTTATGATCAAAGTTTGCCTGTCCCACCAACCTCACTTCTGCACCCTGGTCCTGATACCACTGGTGGTTTGACATCTAGCACACACACACCCTCACCTCCAGTGTGACCTCGCTGCACCTCTTGAAGGCCGCACCCACCAGGGAGCTCACATTTCCCCCAAGAGGCCTGAGTGCATGGGGAAGTGTCCCTTGGGGTTTCCACCCAACTCACCGATCTTGGGCCATGTTGACAGGTGTCAGTCACGAGGGCCCTCCTCCTGTCCCTCTCTTCTCTGGGGCTGACTTTGTGGGTGGGGCTCCAGGGCCACCCATCAGCTTTGAAACCTGGGAGCTTGTTAGACACGCAGGCGGCCACTCCCCTCCCCAGGCCTGCTGAGTCAGAAACTGCGGGAGGACCCCCAGGCCCTGCCTTGGAGGAAGTCTGGACCTGTGTTGTCATTTGTACTAGACAAGAGGGACACCGGCTCACGAGCCTCGTCTCCAGATGCTGGGCCGTCTTGCCCCTGGAAGCTGACGCTCTGTCGAACGGCCGGCCACGCAGCTGCCCCCACACCCTGGTCGGGCAGTCTGGCCTCCACGTCCGCCCAGCCAGCTCCTTGCCTACAAGTGGCCTTAAAACACAAAGCGGCCGGCACAGACTGTTCTCTCTCGTTTCCCACCGCTGTCTCACGCGTCCCTTTAAAGCCCGGAGGTGTGGCTCTGCGGTCCCTTCAGGGAGCTGCTGGGCTGGGTGTCACCGGTTTCTGCCCTCTGCCCCCTTGTCCCGTGGGTTGTCCCGGGACTTGCACGCTTGTGACCACCGAGACTGTAAAAGGGCTGATGCTTCCACTCTGATTAACAGACCCCATTTCTTGTCTAATGTCCTTTCCTGCCTCCTCCTAACAGTCCCGGGGGATGTTCGTGTCGTTTCTAAGTGAATCTCAATGTGTGAAAATGGTTTTTTGTGTTTTTTAAATCAAAATCTGGAAGGGACTGTGAAAACCCATTTCTTTAGGATTATATTCACCCTTCCCTCCCAGTTCACCAAGTGCCCCTACGTGTGGTTTAGTTTTGTCTGTCCACGTTGTGTGAGTGACAGATGTCACTGGCTGTTTTCATTTCCGTGTCCCTGAACCCCAGCTACGAGCTTTTCAGATTTAGAATTCCAACAAACTGCAGGGGGAAATGAGATAGATTTTTGAAAAAGAAACTCAGTGTGCCCTCTGAACTACAAAATGCCCGGTGACCCCTCTGCTCACGTCTCCCCCTCTCATCGCTCCTTCGGCCCCTGTAACTCCCATGTGACAGTCAGACTTGCCCCAGGGCGTCTGACCACCACACAGAAGCGGGAGAGAAGCCCCTCGCAGAGGGCGTCCCAGTGTCCCCAGGCAGAGGGCCCACCCAGCTCCCGGAGGAGCCGGTACTAGGATGAGTCCCTTGCAGACCCTTCCAGCGTCCCCCTGGGGCTCTTGGCCACAGTCACCATTTGGGGGAAGATGCTACCCTTCTGAGCACTGAAGCCCGATTGCTTCTGTGGTCCCATCCCCGAAAGGCCGCACGCAGCCCGTCGCTGGGCCAGCTCGTGGTTCACAGTTGTGAGCGCACAGAACAGAGTTTCTCCCTTCGTCATTTGTTAATCATCGTGTCCTGTTTCCAGACGAACAGCTGCACACCCACTGTGGCCCTGCCCCGCACACACCTGGTTTTCAGGGCACGAACGGCTCAGAGACGGAGCCTGTTGCGGCGACCGGGGCGGGAGGCAGGGCCGGGCCCCCGAGGCTGCCCCTGCCCGCCCTCTGGGTCTTCCTGTCCTGTTCGCCCCTTTGGTTTGATGTCGGCAGAGTTGGCTCATCTCTTCTGTCTGAGCGTTAACCTGGCTCTGTCTTTGCTTAGGAGCTTTAGAGTCCTTGGGGTTTCCCAGCATGGTCCTGTGTCAGTGTGCGGGTGTGCACACATGCGTGCGTGTGAGCTCACACATGGATGTGCTGGATCTCAAGTCTTAAATGCTGTTTTTTTCTTTTTGTTTTCTTTTTTTGTGTGTTCTTCATTTTTCTGGAGATCCATTCTGTAGTCAGTTTCATTCCCCAAGGCGTCCCCTAGCCCTGTCATCTGTGTGCAGACGGGGCCTCCACACCGGCGTGGTACCAGTGGGCCGCTTTGCCACCCGGCACCCAGCCAGCCTGACCCCCAGTGGGGCCGCAGTGTCTGTCGCTGCCCTGGCTCAGGGCCAGCCCCTCATGCCAGGCCTGGCACTGGCGCTGAGCCAAGGACCTTCCTGGCTAGAGGAGGGAGAGCAGTCATGCACAGTCGTGGTCGGCGAGAGCGGCTGACCTTCCTGTCCTCAGGCTGCGTGGGAGGAAAGGCCGCGAGAGCCCCACTCCTTACGCCTGAACCTCAGGAGGGTCTCCGAGCCCTGGACAGGCAGCTTTCTGCACATTTAACCAGGTGGACTAAGCTTGGGCCTGGAAGGGAATGTCCCTGATGTGCCTTAGGAGAAGCAAGTCTGATGCTGTCTGTGGCGTGAGGCAGATGGGCCGCCTTGCTGCAGCGCTGGGTCAGTTACCAGGCCACACAGTGGCGTGACCACCAAGCACAAGTGTGAGGAATGGCAGTCGCTGGGCGAGATGAGGCCCATGCGTGGCTGCCCGCAGGGACTGGCTGCGTGGGGAGGCAGAGCCTCGAACACACCTGAGGAGGAAACGCCCCTTGCCACCAAGCATACCATGAAGGCCAAGAGGAAGCAGAATGAAAAAGAATCTCTTCCTCCCGGCGGGATTTCCCCAGAGCATCACTGGGAGGACAGCCCTGAGCTCTGGGGCACTTGGGAGGTATCTGTGCCTAAGCCAGCCTCGGTGCTTGGGGCGGGGGCGGGGGGTGGGGGGTGCCTGAAGAGGGTGCTGGTGGATGGTGTTCCTGACCATTTGGAATTCTGTATTTTCACGTGGAAATGCAGGTGTAAGTGGGGGCTCCGCTTACTGTTACAAAGGGACAGAACCCCAGCACTTAAAATTCTTAACCTTCTGTTTGCTGTGAGCTTGACGCCATCTTTGCCACAGAACACGTGGACCGGGCCCATTGCTCAGAAAAGGCACCCAGACCGGGGCCCCCGCCACCCACACTCACTGCAAGCTGAGGCCGCACACAGCCCCGTGTCAGACTTAGGCTTCTTGTCGGTTTTCACCCCTCAGGTTCTTGTTAAAACCATCCTTGTCGGCTGCGTTTCCTGATTATTAAAATAGCACAGATTTTGGACATTCTAGAACATGCAGAAAAGTCTAGAAAGCCAGAGCCAGCTCCCCTCGGGTGGCCCTCCCACCCTCAGACCCCTCCCACGGCCACGGTGGTGGGTCGCTGTCACTTCCTTTAGGCCCTCGCTTCACCCAGTGCCCCTGTTCTGATTTCATTTTCTGATTTCTGTTCTGATGTTCTGTGAGGCCCTTTCGTCCTCGAGGGTGAGGTTGGCATGAAGGGAGCTGAAGGCTGTTCTGGGACGCGTGCAGGCGCGCTGTTCCTTGCCGTGCATGTGTCATGTCCCTGTGCCCTGTCCATGAGCGGGGCAGCGTCTGTCCCAGGATGCAGCCTGGGTGCTCGAGCACGCGTGTTTCCTGGGATCTATCCGCGTGTCCTCAGCACGGGCTCTGCAGTTTTGTCACAGAGGGGGCTGGAGGCGGGCCCACCGCACATGCGTCTGCTGAGAGGGGAGCACCCCCACACGGCCGTGGTCGTGGCCGTGTCTGCTGAGAGCGCTGGGTGTGACCCACACCTCACACACCTGCACCCACGGCTCTGGCTGCAGCCCTGAGTCTCACCAGAGACCAGATGCGTGCGCACAGCACTGTGGAGGCCATGCGAGGGCTCAGGGAGGCAGAGATGGGGCTTGCGGCTGTCCTGCTGCACAGCAGGGGGCCCCGAGCCAGGCACGTGTCTGTCTGTCTGTCTGTCTGTCTGTCTAGTGGCTGGAAAGGCTCCCTGCTCACACCATGTCCTGGTAGTAAAGCCATCCACTTACCTGCCAGCCCCGGAGTCCCCAGACGTGTCTGCTGGGCGTGCCCCGTGTGCCCCTGTGGTTCTGTGATGGTCCCTGCTGAGCTCCCCCCCACCCCAGGTCACCGTCAGCCGTCAGCCTCCGAGGCATCTCCGCGCACTGTCCTCTCCCAGCCACCCCGTCCACGGCTGTCGGTGTTGGCATGTCCTGTCCTAGAGTCCAGAGTGTGACAGCCTCCCCTGCTGTGGCATCGGACCTCTCTGTGCAGATGGGAGGAACAGGAGGAAAAGGGGGTGGCTCTTGCTGGCACGTGGGGGACTGCGAATCAGACAGAGGGGAGCGGCTTGGCAGTCCAAGCATCGAAGCTGTCAGAGCAGGGCAGGCTGTCCCAGAGGGCCGCCACCCTGCAGGTGCGCTGCCTCCTGTGGCTGCAACCCTGTCTGAGCTCGGCTCCCCCAGAGCACGCGTGTCTGCGAGCACGGGCGCAGGCCGAGCAGGCCGCCCGGGATCGCCACCTGGAAACCGAGCTGCAGGTCTGCTTCGCAGAGGCCAGCAGACCTGTCCTGGGGCTTTGGGCGTTTTTGAGGGAACCGAACACTGAGAACTCAAAAGGCCCGTGTGGTGACCCCCAGTGCCACCGCCCCTCAGTGAGGACTGGAGAAAGGAGGACCTCAGGGGCCGCCCCGAGCCGGGTCGGCGCTCACTCGCCCCCATGCGGAGAAAGGACTTAACTCATGTGTAGACTTTGTTTCCCTTGTTTCTGCTTTTCCATTTCTTGTATTTTTTTCTATTCCTCCTGTTGCTCCTTTCTCACTTTTATGCTTTTTGTCCTCTGCTTGTGTTTGTTTCACCGTCCCCGTCTCTCTCCACTCCCACGCTCCTCTCCTCTTCCGTGTGTCTTTCTCCGTCTCCTCCTCTTCCTTGTTTGGTCCTTTTTGAAGTTGAGCCCAGTGGCGGGACTCCACGGCGGAGACCTCTCTCCTTCTGCCCTTGCTGTGTCCAGGAAGGTAACGTAACCCCCTTCCCACTGCCTCTCGGGCCGTAGCAGCACTAGTTGAAGAGGGACCCATCACCCAGCTGTCTCTCTCTCTCTCTCTCTCTCTCTCTCTCTCCTTCTCTCTCTCTCTCTCTCTCTAATCCCTGAGAGCCCTATTTCAAAACTCCGTGAGTGTGCAGCAGTTTCTGACAAGGCACAGTATCCCTTGGACTGTCTCAGGGGAGGGTGGCATGTGGAGTGAAGCCAGGGGCCTCCGGGCCGAGCAGAGAGTCCCAGGGCATGGCTCCGCCGTTCGCGGTCGGGCCTTTCCGTCCCCAGCCCAGCAAGCAGAGGGGCCAGGAGCGCGGGCGGCTTGCGCCGGTGGCGTCGAGGAATACTGTCCTTCAAAGACTGGTCAATGCAGATGCCAGAGTTCCTCCCCAAACACCACGGAAGCACACTTCTCTGCCCCGTGTCTTGCCGAGTGTGTGTGTGTTCTAAGTTTGTCCGACCTGAAGTCTGTTGTGGTGATGAGACTGTCGTTGCCGAGGCATGTGGGGAGGGCGGGCCGTGTGGTCATGACTAACCCTCGCTAACCTCTCCCTCCGCTCTCATGCCGCTCACCTCTGACTCTCACCTGCCCCCCCACGTGCCTTTGCTCATTGGCTGTGAACAGTGTCTACCAAAGCTCATGAATGGTGTTCGGGTGTCTTCCCGTGGAATTTGGGGGAGGGGGGGAGGTGGGAGAGACCGCCCAGTGCACTCACGGTTTGCCACTCGGGACGGCTTGCATGCCTTGGGGCTCCACCCTCCGCGGGCACGTGGGCACACTGTGCAGAGACGCTCAGAAAGGAATGCATGGAACTGACTAGGGCTGCTTTACCAGCCCCAGAACCAAGTCCGTCGGGGTTGGGGGGAGCACCCAGACCCTCCAGCACGCACTGCACAGTAGCCGGCTCGGCCAGTCCTCCAGGCAGGGCTCAGGGTCAGGGCTTCGCTGCGGGGCACCGCTGCATGCGCACCGGGCACCGTGCACACATTCACTCCCCCCATATGAGCGTGGCCCTTGTTTCTGCCTCTGCAGAGTGAGGCCCTTGGAAAGACTCACTGGCCTGGGCCTCACGTGTGTCGAGCACACAACACAGCAGGAGAGTTGGCTTTGATCAGTGTGCCAGGGAGTCAGGCGTTGTAAAGACTGTAGGAAAGCCGTGAGCAAGGAGCTGACCACGAGAGGGTTGTCCCACCTGAGGGGGTGCTCCGTGTGTTTCTGAATTTGGCTGTTCCTAGGATAGAACATCCAACCCAGTGACTCCCAAACAGGGAGGGCCTCGAAAAGTTCCCCAGTCTTAATGCCTCTTCAGCCAGGGCCCTTGGACAAGCTTCGGGAACCCCGTGAACACCCCGAGGTTCCGTGAGAAGTTGTTGGATGTGCACAGATGCGCTTCTTCCTAGGAAGAGAGCCCCTAGCTTTCCTGAGATTCCCAGAGTGGTTTATAATACAAAAAGCACTGAGGAACCAGTGACGTGGTCTGTCATTTGCCTTCAGGCAGCACCTCACGGGGGCTTCTTTGTGCTCCCAGGAAAAGTAGTTTTTCCTCTTGGGTAGTTTGATTCCTTCGGTCTTCCATCCGCCCTGCTGCTGTGGTCAAGCTGAGCGGGGCCAGGCTGCCCCTAGTGGCAATGGAGGTGTCAGCAGCACAGCATTGGGGCAGCTGGTGGCACCCCCCGGACAGACGCTGCTGCTGGGGTGCATCAGAGCAGTGCGCCCCTCCTTTAGCCTGGGGTCTGCCAGTGCCGCTCTGCCCTCAGTGAGGAGCCTGGTGGCCACCCTGGGACGGACTGCCCGTCCCATGCAGACCCCTGGGAGAGTGTCTGGTCAGGATGAGAGGAAGGTGGGGTCCCCAGGGGGCAGCGCCCAGAAGGAGCTGAGGCAGTGTGAAAGGAGGCCGAGTGTGGTACACAAACTCACTCCCACCTCAGTCCAAAGGCTTCATGTGTAAAAGTACCAAACAAATGTCAAGTGGATGAGCCAGGAAAAAGGGGGCACAGCACTTAGCACAAACAGAGGGAAACCACTGAGCAGGAGGGGCCCCGACCCGTGGTGGCCAGGTTCTGAGGGGTGAGGGCCGGGCCAGGGCAGGGCAAGTGGGAAGTGCAGGTACCGCTAGCCCCCCGGGGTGGGCGTGGCCCTCCAGGGCGGCAGGCAAACTGGACCTGGCTTGGGTGGTTCCGGCAGCATCTCGCTCTGCTCTCTTTGCACATTTGCCCCAGTGCGGTGCCTCCTGCTGGCCAGGTGGACAGCACACCCGCTGCGCCTGACACGTCCTCCCCCCCGCAGGCATGGGCAAGAAGGACGACCCCAAGCTGATGCAGGAGTGGTTCCGGCTGGTGCAGGACAAGAACGCCATGGTGCGCTACGAGTCAGAGCTGATGATCTTGTGAGTGGCTGGGGCTGGGGGGGCCCCACTGGGGTGGGAGGACGTGAACTTGGTGCCTCTCACAGCAGGAGCACAGCTCCGTCCTAACTTGGAGTGTGAGGAGACAGGGTCTCCAAGTCACTGCTGCTTGTGTCCCTCCCCATCCCCGCCTCCTAGTGCCCGGGAGCTGGAACTAGAGGACCGGCAGAGCCGGCTGCAGCAAGAACTCCGGGAGCGGATGGCCGTGGAAGGTAAGAGGGACAAGGGTGGGCCACCCTGGGAAGGCTGGGTGTCGTCCTGCGGCCTCCCGCCCCACAGACCTGACGCCGCTGCCCCTGTGCAGACCACCTGAAGACAGAGGAGGAGCTGTCGGAGGAGAAGAGGGTCCTGAACGAGATGCTGGAGGTGGTGGAGCAGAGGGACGCCCTGGTGGCCCTGCTGGAGGAGCAGCGGCTTCGGGAGAAGGAAGAGGACCGGGACCTGGAGGCCGCCATGCTGTGCAAGGGCTTCAGCCTGAACTGGTCCTGAGCGCCCGCCACACGCGCTGGCCGGTCTGCGGCCTCTGCCGACCCAGCCAGGCTTTGCAGACCACCCAGGCCAGAGAGCTGAGCAGACCAGCGCCTCCTGGGCATCCACGCGCCTCTCAAGCAGCGGTCAGGCGTCTGCGGCGCAAAGCCCGGATGGAGGTGACTACCCTCGGCGGCTCTGCCTCCTTCAGGAGGTTCGCCCGACTTCCGCCCCAGGGGGTGAAGGTCATGGGGGCAGAAGAAAGGACTGCGCGGTCCCCCTAGATGCACAGGGACCGGCGCCCCTTCGTGTGCAGCCAGTGACAAGAGAAGGAAGCTGCTCCCTCTGTCGAATCCATAGCCACCAGAGTGCACCCCATGCAGAGGAGGGGACTGTCTTCTTCACAGCCCCGAAGCGCCACCAAAGAAATGAAGGAGACAGCCCAGGAAGCTGCCTGTGAGCTGAGAGCAGAAGAGGCCACGGCCAGTCAGGGTGCCGCTGGCCCCGTGTCACTGGGAAGCCGAGGGGCCCCATGCCCAAGTTCAACATGCGAGTAAGGAGGACCCATGAGGGGCCTGCTCCCGACCCCGCACGACACACTGGACTCCACGTGGCCAAACGCCCCAGGCCCGTCTCTGGCTACGGCCTGAGGCCTGTGTATTGCTGCATTTTGCTTTTAAGTCACAACCGTTTTAACACTGGAAAATCCCGACTCTGGGCGACATGTCAGGCCCCGCGGACAGAGCAGCATGCGGCTGCCGTCCCGGGCGGGAGTCACCCTCCTGGTGTTTTCCTGCGTTTGCACATCGAAATGAGGCTGACAATCCAGCAAGACACTCAGACGCTTCAGACTCTTTGTCAATTATTTTTTTAATACTTGAAAGACTTCCTTTTTATATCTTTACTAGGGACACTGATCACCTGGCACCTGGTGTGGGGGCGACGGGCATCCCTGGTTGCCGCCTGAGCGCTGGTTACACCGTCTGTTGATTACCCTTCCTTACAGCACCCCGGCTTGGGGGCCCTGCTCCCTGCACCCCCTTCTCCTCCACCCAGCACCCTGTCCTCACGCTGGCGCCAAACTTGATGCCGACACCACCCACCTGTCAGGGAGACATTTCCACACTGCTTGCGGCCGCCTGTCTCTCCCAGTGGGAACCCCGGCTCTGCAGAACCCATTTTCTTCCGTTTTTGGTGCCAGGGTTTTCCACCTCCTGCAACATGTCTATTGGAGAAAGTTGGGGGTAGGCCTTCTTGCAGGCTGGCTGACCGGGGCCTGTTGGGCCCACCTGATTGGGATTCCCTCTGCCCAACCTCAGATCCAATCAGAGAGGAAAGCAGGTAGGGGCCAAGCAATCAGTGTTCAGGTCGGTCTCTCCAGGCCAGATCCCTCAGTTCCTGGGTCTTTGTGGAGAGACAAGGGGTGACTCCTTATGGCTCAGCTGCAGTCTGAGGAAGCCTGGGGCGCCACTCGTCCATGCACAGAGCTGGCCCACCCGTACAAGGCCAGTCTGGGGGCTTCTCCCGCCGACTCCCGTGCAGAGCGGCCAACGTCCAGAGAGCCAAGCCCGGCGGCTCGTCCAGACTACCTGAGGGCAGGTGGATTGGACGTCCGTGCCGACCTCGGACTTCCATGGGGAACCACACTGTGCCTCACCACGAATGTTCGTCCTCGCCACAGAGGAGCAGAGCGCCTGTCTTACCCCTCACGTCACCCCAGCGCTGCCATCCCCTCCTGTGGGCGGCCGGGGTGCCACCAGCCACCTCCACAGGTCTGCCTCCCACCCTGCTTGCTGCAAGGCCGGCAGACTTCCATTTTCATTCTCGTTTCTTAAAAGGGGAGAGGAAGGTATTCTAGATTCCATCTTTAAAACCCAGCTTTCCCTCAGATCGGATCTAGGACAGGAACTTGTCGCCTGTGTGGCCTTTTGCAGACCCTCCACCTCTCAGAGGCTCGGAGCCTGACTGTGCCCCAGGAGAGCCACCCCTCCCTGACCCCACGGCAGGGACGCCATGTGCAGGGCGGCTAGAAGGGACGTGACCAGAGCGGCTGCCTCTCAGTGGCCTGCTGTCACAGGGTGTGAGGTGTCGCTGTCTGCCCGTGCTGCTGGCCTGAGCTGCCCCCTTCCGGAGGGGGACCCCTACACTGCTTCCTGAGCTGCACCCCTACACTGCTTTCTCCTGTCCCTGGAACAGGACTGAGGACTTCGCCGAGAAGCTTTAAAAGCCCACGAGCCCGTACAGGGCTCCCCAGCACTCCACTCCCACACACCACTCTTTTTAAAGCTCCCGTTTTATAACCACTAGTTTGCAGCTTGTGTAGAGCCCGGGCGACGAGCTGCGTGATGTGTGTTCCAGCTCTGGAAATGCGTGCATGCAGCTCCAGGCAGGTCTTCCTCCTGAGGAGTAGGTCCCCTTGAAGGCCAGGAACAGGACGGACGTTTATGGAAATGCCCAAGGTCAAATGAGCCCAGACATGGCCGACTCCATGGGCCAGTGCAATGCCGCCACCCAAGCCTGAGTCGCCGTGGTAGGGGGCCAAGAGCAGTCCCCTGCCCTGCTCAGTGGGTACATCGGGCCTTCGCCCCAGGAGCCAGCTTCCAGCTTCTTCGACCAGTAGTGACAGACGATTCTTCCAGAAGAAATTTTTCAGTGGGGCAGGGAGTAGAACTGAAAGAAAAAAATTTCTAAAGTGGTAACAACTGAGCTACAAAGGGGAACGGGCCGTTTTGTGCGCAATAAATGTTTTCAAAGAACTGGCGTGTGTGAAGTCCTTGGGCCGGACCCCCTTCCCCAGTGGCTGGGCTGGTGGGAGTTGTCTCATGGTGTCTGGTGTGAGTGCGGGTGTTTGCAAGCCTGTCACAGAAGACAGCTTTTCTTCTTTCCAGTTTGCAGTTTTTCGTCCCTATTACCCTGGCTCAACTGTCCGCTGCTACCACTTGAGAAAATGTCAGAAGCAACCCGAGGTGGTGACAAGCTGCTCCTCAAGGATGCAGCCCAACACAAATTGTGAATTTACTTAAAACGTTGAGATTTTGTGTGATTACGTATCGCAATATAGTCCATGCATGGTCCAAGACAACTCTTCTTCCTCCAGTGTGGCCCAGAGACACCGAAGGTTGGACACCCCTGAGAGAGTCCATAAGCCGGAGTGGCCCTGTGTCCTCACAGCCTGCAGGCTGGCCTGGCTCTGGCCTGGGAGCCAGCCCTGTGGGGCCCGTGGCCCCTGTCAGCGTCCCCTGAGGACGCTTGGCATCTGGGCCTTGGGGAGCCGACATCGCCCGCCCCTAGTGGACATTCCCCAAGAGGGATTGTCCTAGAAATGCCCCACTCTTGGCTACAAGAAGCTTCCGGGCTGCTTTTCCTGGTGGAGGCGCCGTGGCTGCCCCCTCCCCTGGTGTGCTGGCTGGGCAGGAGTACAGGGCTCATCCCAAAGGCACAATGCTTCCCTCAATACAGAGACAAGAGCAACACCGGCGACTTATGGGTGCCAGTGAGCCTCACCCAGCCTGGAGGCCAGCCAGAGAGAAGGAAAGAGCCGGTGGTTGCCAAATGTCACATCTTAGGAACAATGGCTCCAGCTGGTGTGAACGCACCATGGCCCCAGTTACCGGAAGGAAGGACAGGCTGGGGCACGGGCCTGTGGGGAAGAAGAGGCATTTGGAAGTGCTGTGTGGTCGGTCCCGGTCACTTCTCCCTCCGAGCACCCCCTGGGTTGGAACTGGATGCAGACAGGGTTTGGCCACAGCTCAGGCAGCCCCAGTGGCAGGAAATGGGGGCCGTGGGTTTAGGCCGGGCACCCCAGGGTGGGCCTGTCACAGGCACGCTCTCCCTTTCCAAGAAGCAGCTGCGTCTGAACCCTGTGGTCCCGTCGTAGAAGTCAGAGTGAAAAGTGGTAAAGGAAGAGAATGTGCCATTTTATTCCACTTCCTGAGCTGCTGAACTGGCCCACAGAAGGCGACCCTCCCCCTCTCTGCCACTGCACAGAAGGTCTTGTTCCCACCAGCTCAGCGAGGAGCCTGTTGGATGGACGGAGGCAGGGATGCCCCCAGACGCCTGCGGCCACGGATCTCCACTGGGCAGCGTTTTGTGACAGCCGCACTCCCCCGTCTCTTGCCCTGTGCTGGAGCCCGGACCCTGTGGGCGGGCCACATGTGCTGGCCGCCTCAGCCTGAGAAGCCCAGGTGCCAGGACAGCCAGGGAAGGGGAAATGGTGTGCTGTGACACACCCGTGCCCAGGTGCACACTCACACACCCGCTCCTTCTGTTCCCGGTGTGGCCTTTCTGGACGGAGTGGATCTGCCGTGGGCCAGTATGGGACCCGCTGGGCTGGAGGCCCAGAGCCAGGCAGGGTCCCAGTTGAGGGTCCCCCTCCCACCGTCATCAGCCTGAGCCCGGAAGGCCGCAGCCATGCCAGCCGTCTCCAGGGGGTTGGGGCGGGGCGGGGGGGGGTGGACGGCACATCCCCCAGGCCCAGGAGAAGGGGCCTTCAGAGTGGAGCTGACTCGCTCATATGGTTCCCGTGGAACAATGGCAGGGCTGCTGTGTCCGACCACACGGGGGAGGGCGGCAGGGGCGTGAGGCATGGGACTTGTCCCTGCCTCTCCCCACTGCAGATGTGGCCGTGGGCACCTCGCTTAACAGGTCGGTGCCTCCCTCCATCTCACCTGGGAATGGGGCCCCGGGGACTGGTCTGGGGAGGGCCACACATTAAGTAAGGGCTTCAGACTTGAATCAGGGCCAGTGTTGGCTCACGGACACCCTTTCACGGCAGAACTGATGCCCGCCTTGAAGAGAGGTAAGAAGCCCCAAGGAGATGAGGCGGGGGGTGGGGTGGGGGGGAGCTCCTAGCGCTGCCAAGGCTGGCTCCCAACTGCCCATGGTCATCCTGTGTCCTGGGCATTTATTGTTAATTATTTTAAATGTTGGGCCGGCCCTGGCTGCTGTGGCTCAGTGGATTGAGCGTGGGCCTACAAACCAAAGGGGTCGCTGGTTTGATTCCCAGTCGGGGCACATGCCTGGGTTTCGGGCCAGGTCCCCAGTAGGGCGTGTGTGAGAGGCAACCACACACTGATGTTTTTCTCCCTCACTTCCTCCCTCCATTCCCCTCTCTAAAATAAATAAATAAAATCTTAAAAAAAAAAGAAGCTGAGCCAAATCCTCTGTTTCACAAACTAACTTACTAGATATAGGTCACTGCAGACGGGCACGGATCCCAGAACATCAGCTGGGCTGCTGTTGGCTGCGTGCCTGGGGCTGGACAGGGGTCAGCACACTCGGCCCATGGGGATGCCTCTGGCTCTTTGCTGCTGCCTCCCCTCAGCCCAGAGGAGGAGCCAGGGCTGGCGGTCCCAGGGTGTCTCTCCAGAGGAGCCACCTGGTTCCTGAAAGACAGGAAAGCAGCCCCGGGGCCCCACCACGTTCTCCTGGGGGATATGCAGCAGGAGCGCGGAGAAAGGACCAAGTTTCAGAAGGAGGGAAGTGCCCCTCTGTGCCAACGTGGCGCTGGTTCCACAGAAACGGACGGGCGCTGCCGAGAACGCCCACAACTCAGAGTCACAAGAGCTGCGGCAAGAGGCACACACGCCAAAAGTGCCTTTCTCCCTTGGCACGGGGCAGGGCACACACCCTACACCCTCCCCCGTTCGCCCCCCTGTGGCCAACACCCAAAAGAAAGTCAGTCCTTCCTTCTCCGGTGTGGAAGACAGTCGTCCCCACGACAAGCAACTTCACTCCCTCAGCAGCGCAGGATGGGCCCAGCACCAGGGCCGCCTGCCCACCAGGCCAGGCACAGGCCCACCTGGTGGCCTCCACAGCGCAAGTCCCCAGGGATGACAGAGCCCTCTCCCACTCTCCACCTGCTGGGCAGTCCCCGGCAAGCGGCGAGGGCCGCAGGTTTGGGTCCAGACCATATGTAAAGCCAGGATCACGTCAAAGCGGGTCAGAGTCTCTTTGCTGGTCTTGCTTTCAGTTTGTAGAAAACACTACTCCTGTTGGGGGCACAGTAAAACATGGTGGGCACATCCCTGTCCTGGTAGGAAAGGGCGGGCAGAAACTTCGTCTTCTTTCCCAAGCTCTCTGCCCTGGGTGGGGGACAGCCCTGGCCCCACCAGCACAAAGCCCTTCACCTTCACCTGCCCCCAGCAACCTGGTGGGATCAGAAGTGCCTGCTCGCCAGGCCCCAGGGAGCGTACGCTGTCAGACGGCCCTGAGCAGGGTGCAGCCCACCAGAGCTTGGGTGACAGGAGAGGGGGCCTGTCGGCCTCCCTGCAGCCCCGCCTGCCAGTGTGTACTTTCTGCTGCCATCGGGTTCAGGAGAGGAGACTGGTGAAGAAGTTCATGCTTAAAGCCAGTGAAGCATCGGGACAATGTCTGCCCCCAGCCTCCTCACCCCAAACCCCACGCTGTCGTCCGGAGAGGAGTGCTCCAAGGACCCCCATGGAGGACCAACTATTCTCTGGGACAGGCCAGGGCTGCCCGGGGGAGCGGGGAGAAGCTGCCTGCCCTGCCCAGTGAGCCACTGGCTGAGGAGGATGCTAGTACCACCCCCTACACAGCAGTGGGGCCTGTGCCTGAGGACCCGGTGGCTGAGGAACACTCAGGCCTTGGGCAGGCAGGTGTGGCTGGCTCTCCAGGTACCTAAGAACCTCCCGAGACTTTGAGGGCTGAGCAGCAAGCTCACCAAGGAGGGAACCAGCACCACTGCGCAGCATCGGGCCAGTCTTCACGCCAGGGTCTGCAAGCCCTCCTGGCACCCTCCGGGAGGGCTTGGTCAGGGACGTGGGTGGGTCCACCCATTCAAACATTTCCCATCCCTCTCTTCTTCCAGGCCAACGGTGATCTGCTCAGCCCCTGTCCTCTGTCCTTGCGCTCCTCTCAAGAGGATCCCAAGTCCCAGGCCTTCTCTCCTGCCTCCATGCAGGAGAAAGTTCTTTTTTTTTAAGATTTTATTTACTTATTTTTAGAGAAAAGTGAAGGAAGAGAGAAAGAGAGGGAGAGAAATATCAATGTGTGGTTGCCTCTCACGTCCCCCACTGGGGACCTGGCCTGCAACCCAGGCATGTGCTCTAACTGGGAATTGAACCAGCGACCCTTTGGTTCATAGGCCCAAGCTCAATCCACTGAGCCACACCAGCCAGGGCCAGGAGAAAGTTCTTTATCGGAGGCCATTGGCCTTGTGAAGTGAACTGGAGACCAGCACTCCAGTCTGGCACCTGGCCCTAGCTTGGCCACCTCCTGGCTGGCGGACCTTGGAGGCAGGAAGGTAGTGCCCACTCTGCCGGTGAAGTGGTTGTGGGGCTGACAGGAGGTCAGAGATGTCATGGGCTCAGTCTGTGGGCACTGGGCCGGCCCTCTGGCTGCTGCATCACATGCTGGCCACGGTGCCACCCACGCTGTCCTTCCCTGAGGATCAAATGGGGCCCCTGACCACAAGCAGATGTGTCCACATCCCCAGCGCTTGTGCCAAGAACCAGCAGCAGCTGCCGGAGCCTGGTTTCCAGGAAATCAGTGACACAGCATTTGTACAAAAGAAAGAAACCTGGGGGCTGGCTGGGATGCAGGGAAATCCAGCTTTGGAATGAAGAGCCAGAAACTTCACGTGACTGAGGTAGGGTCTCCAGCCCTCAGAATTCATACCCAGACTTCAGCTCCTCATAGCCACAGGGCTAGCCCTTAGGGGCACGAGGCCACCAAGTCCTGCACAGGCCACAAGCACCCTCCATCCTAGCATACCCATCCCTCCCCCTAACGAAACACCCGCCCCAGGACCCCCACGCCCAGCGGGCGTGCTGTGGCTCAGCTGACTCCTCAGAGCCCCTTCCTGAAAGGCAGGAATGAGATGCAGCAGATATAGGGGCCTGGCCTGCCCTGGGGCCCTGCTCTGGCAGCCCCCACCTTCCCTGCCCAGGATGTCCCCGCCCATCTCTCTTTGGAGCCCATTCTGAGCAGAGCCACTCTGTTCCCATTCTGTGAGTGAAGGAAACCGCACCAGCAACGCTGGTTTTTGGCCCTGAGAGACAGGTCCAGGGGGAACACCTGAGTGAGGTGACATAGGCAACTTCGGGTTGGTGTTTAGCACTGAGTCACCGCTGAGCGGTCACCTAACCCCTCACAGCTGCCCCAGGGCTGGGAGAACCACAGGTGGGCCCCTGCTCAGGGCAGCTCATCACAGGCCCCCCTCCAGATGGCGCCATGGAGGACTTGCTCTCTTTCCCTCTCTCTGGACGCGTCTGCCTTACAAACCCATTTGCCCTCCAGGCAAACAGCGCTGAGTGTGGGGAACGTCAGGTATGCCTGCATAGTAAGCACAAAACAACAGGCACTTACTTGTTTTGCAAGACTTCATTCAAATGAATGACACATGACACCTGTCGAGGTGGTCACCTCTGAGGGAGAAGGGACAGGGAAAGGGAAGTGAGAGGATAAATAAACTGATAAGAACTTTGCTAAGAATAGGGGGCGTGATTTATCCAGTCCACTGCACTTGGGATTTTTTTAAAAAGAAGAATAAAAGGAAACACTGATTTTTTTTTCACTCTAAAGCATGAATACATGATTTTTAAACAAGCTCACAGCCCTGGCCAGTAGCGCAGCCGGCTGGACATTGTCTTGTGCACCAACATTTCCCTCTCTCCCTTCCCTTCCCTCTAGAAACAAAAGTAAAATATCCTTGGGTGAGGATTAAAAAATAATGAAAATAAAATAAAACAAGCGTACCTAGTGACTAGGGGCTCAGTGGGAGATCATTCAGCCTCAGTCAAAGTTCGGGCTGGGTCAGGGTCAGGGTCAGAGAAGCCGAGAGGAGCCGGGAAGCCCCACGCCACCTCTGCCTCTCTCCACCTGCGATGCGGCAGGAATGCTTGGTGTGTCTTCTGAAACCAGCGTTCAGCCCTGAGCGGTCCTCACACCAGAACACCTTCAGCACCTCGATCCACCAAGTCAGCCTCGAACAGACACTGTGGACAGAGTGGCCTGGGGGTGCCCTGCTGACGGGGTTGGGGAATCACATGTGGGTGCCTGAGGCTGGGCGTTCAGTTTCCATGCAGGCCTGGGTCTGGGCCTGAGCAGGACCTGGCCCAGGGTCTGAGCCTGAAGGAGTTTGGGGGAGCCCAACACTGCTCCCCACAAGTCAGCGGGCACCTAGGCCCAAGACAGCCTATGAGGAGAACATTCAGGGACCCACACCCGAGGAGAAGGGAAAGATTTGAGTTTTGCTAAAACAGGGCAAGCTTTGCCCTTGAGGTTGGGGCAGCAGAAGATCAGGGCCAGGCAGGTTTCTAGAGACAGGTGACACGGTAGGAGTGTCACCAGAGCTGCCATAAGGAAGTACGCAGACCCCGATGGCTTAAAGGACAGAAGTCCCAGATGGAGGTGTTGTCAGGGACTTTCTCCTGATGCCCCTCTGCCCAGCGTGCAGGGCCTCCTCCTTGAATCCTCACCTGACCCTTCCTCGGCGAGTGTCTGCGTCCTGCCCCGTTCCCAGAGGACAATACTCGGGCTGGATCAGGGCCCGCTCTAATGACCTCATTTAACCCTAATGACTCCTGTGAAGGCCCGGTCCCCAAAGGCACTCACATTCTGGGGAGGTGGGGGTTAGCGCTCTAACACGTGAATTTGGGGGAGACACAATTCAGCCCCTCACAGTGGAGTTTAGGAACAACCTTTTAGAAACGAGGTTCCTCAGAAATGTTTTTGAGAACACCAACCTGTTTCTACCACAATAAAGGGAACTTAGGCTGGCGGGGTGGGGCTCCACACAAAGACAGGGCAGCCCAAGCAGCAGAGCGGGGACCTCAGGGAAAAGGGAAACTGAGGCTCTGCTCAGCCAGCTGTACCCTCTCAGCGAAAACCTCATGGGTTTGCATCCTGTTTTCATTACCAAGAACATAATTCTCTCGTTTATTTATTTATGTATTTACTTCATTTTAAATTATCATTTTTACATATAGTAAAATTCACTTTTTTAGTGCAGAGTTCTGTGAGTTCTTACAGTTTTTTTTAAGATTATTTATTTATTTGTTTTTAGTGAGAGGAGAAGGGAAAGAGAAAGAGAGGGAGAGAAATACCAATGTATGGTTGTCTCAGACACCCCTACTGGGGACCTGGCTTGCAACCCAGGCATGAGCCCTGACTAGGAATGGAACCCGCAACCCTTTGGTTCACAGGCCGGAACTCAATCCACTGAGCCACACAGGCCAGGACAAGTTCTTATACTTCTGACAAAAGTGCACAGCTGTGTAACCACCACCACAATCAGGACATAGATGAATTCCATCTGATCGAGAATCCCCCTGTTCTCCCATAGCCACTCCCTCTTCCCATCTTTGGCAGCCACTGATCTGTTTTCTGACCCTATGACCTTTGCAAGAAGCATCCTTTTCTCTTAATTTACAAGCAATGCCAACGGATTTTAAAGCCCAAAGCATAAGAGGAGCAGCAAATCAGAACCGCGGAGGAGGGGGGGTGGTCAGTTGGACTCGGGAGAAGCTACCCTGACCACGAGAACCTCTTGAGAGACTTGAAAAAAGCTGGTTAGAAGTGCAAAGAATTACAGGCCAAGTGACAGAAACCCCGCCCTGCGGAACAGGGTCTGCAGTGCCACACTGTTTAGGATAAAATCCGGAGCTGTTCACCCAAGCTCCACAGCCTCCCTCCGTCCCTGGCCGGAGATGCACCAGCTGGGAGCCACTTCCAGCCTTGGGCCCCTTTGCAGTAGATGGTTGTGTGTCTCAAACGGCCTTCCCGTTGCCAGGTTTGGTCCCTTCGACCTTAGCCATTGGCTTAGAGACGACCTTCTCAGATGCCGGGTCTCAGCCACCAGTCCCTCGCCCTAAACGGTGCCCTTTTGTCGCCTGCCGGGTCCCGCCCCACCCGGCCTTCTCCTCCACACGTTCCTTCCGTTTGTAGAGCACCCTGAACACCAGGCACTGTTTTCGGCACAAGGCAGGAGCATGAATAAAGCAAGTTACTGGCCTCCTCAGCGTCCTTTCCAGGGAGGGGAGACCGTCCAGCACAAACGAGTAATTGAGGAATGTTCCCAGTTGTGCAACGTGCTGCCGAGGAAAAAGAGCAGGCCTGGAGGAGCCCCGGGCTGCTGGGCCAAAGCAGAGTAACAAGGGGCGGCGGTAGGAGCTACGCTCCCAGAGGGGGCACATGCGCAGGACTTCGTGGGTCAGTGAAAGGCAACAGTGCAGCCACTTGGGGAAATGGGCAGTTTCTCACGAAGTCAACACTCCCCAACCCTAGACCAGGCCGTTCCGCTGCTCTGTGCCACACGCAAGAGGAGTGGAGACGTGTCCACAGAAAGGTTTGTAGGACAGCGTGCCAGGCAGCGTTGTTGCTACCTGGGGTTCACAGAGGCGGGAGCAGCCCAGAGCCGCAGAGAGTGCTGGGCGTGGGTTTGTCGCGTGACTCCCAGGCCTGGAGTAATGAACGACGTCCAGAGTCCTGTTAAGGAGCGCAGGGAAGCAGGCCCTCTGTCACTCGGCCTGGAGCAGCGCAGTACGCAGTGGTGCGGGCAGGAGAGCATGGTGGGGGGCAGGGTGGGGGCTACCAGCTGCGCGCATTGGTTACAAGTCCAACGCCCCGGCAGCCCGCGCACAGCTCCTTGGGAGGCACGAGGTGGTCGAGCTGGTCCACACACAGTACAAGCACAGCATCTGGAGTTTCTTGATGTACTGAAGGGACGAGAGCATGGGTGCTAGAAGCGATTGAGCGCTTAGGTGGGCCTCGGCTGCCCACTGAGGAGTGTCTGTCCTGGGAGAGCACAACGCTCTCCCGCCGCTCGGGCCCCTCTCACTCCTCCACAGGGCAGAGTGCGGTGCATAGACCACTGGCCCGTCATTGGGTCACTGGCGTCAGGCATCCTAGTGAGTGCTGTGCCCTTCTCGGTGTGAACCCCTAGAAAGAAAATACCTGCCAAGAAGTGCTCCTGGGCTTAAGTTTAAAAAAAAAACATACCCTAGAAGCCGTCTCTGGCCAAGGGCCTCCCACAAACCGTATTGAGGGAGAAGCCCGCCCTGGGTTCCGGCCAACTGAGCAGCATTTATAAGAGGAACTCCTGGGATCCAGTTTCAGCCAATCCGAGTGAGGTTTTCCCCACCCAATCAGAGCTGCACAGCTAAAGCAGCCACGTCTTAACTGACCAATCAGAGCAGCTCCATTCTGGCCAATCAGGATAAAGCCTTCTGGACCAATCAAACTTCAAATATTTGAATTCCTCATTTGCATGACAACAGGCCAATCAGGGGCATGGGGCGGGGACTTCTTTCCACAAATACCAGCTCCCTGGGGTCTTGCGCACGCTGTTTCTCTTTCCACAGAAGGGGGGGGGCGGGGGTACCCTTCCCCTCCCCTCCACAATCGTGGTGTTTTGTTTTGTTTTTAAGATTATTTGTTTTTAGAGCGAGGGGAAGGGAGAGAAAAAGAATGAGAGAAACATCCATGTGCAGTTGCCTCTCAGGCGCCCCCTACCCGGGACCCAGCCTGCAACCCAGGCATGTGCCCTGACTGGGAATCGAACTGGAGACTCCTTGGTTCGCAGGCTGACACTCAGCCCACTGAGCCACATCAGCCAGGGCTGTTTGTTTGTTTGTTTAAGGTTATTCGTTAAATTCATTGTATTTTCCCAAGGAAGGGCGGGGGAGGGAAATAGCAGTGGATTACGAAATGGTGGTTAGCAAGTAGAAGTACCCTGCCAGGCAAAGTCAACCATCAAATGAACAGTCCCCAGTTGTGGGGGTCAGCACAGCCCAAGGGGCTCTGTCTCCTAGAGCTCGGAGGTGAGGTGCAGGAGTTGGGGAAAGAACAGATGGGTGCACCCTATCCCGGGGTGGGTTATGAGGAGACTCTCTCACAGAATGTAGGCACACGTGGGCTGGGTCCATCAGCTGGGTCTCAAGCTGATCTTTCCTCTCTGGCTCGGGAAGCATTATCCCACCCCCTCCTACGAAAGGAACATACCTTGCCCACCCAGGTCACTGAAAGGCTGGAGATTCAGATAGAGCCTGGACGGAGGCATTTCCCCCCAGTCCTGAGGGGCTGGCGTGCCTTCACCCCGACCGCACCCTGCCCCTCCACCTGTGCTGCCTGGAGACTCACTTCAGAAAGAAAGGGCTGCACGAACTGAAAACAAAAAGATGGAAAATGTATTTCCTGAGGATGAAAAGAGAAAGAAAGCTGGGTAGCAATTCTTACACCAGACATAATTGACTTTTAAGCAAAGACAAGAGACAACAAAGGACCCAGCAGCTCCACCTCCAGGTGTTTACCTGAAGAAAGCCAAACTGCTGAACCGACAAGACATAAACACCCCGTGTTCACTGCGGCATTGTTTACAATGGCCAAGACAGGAAAACTGTGTAAATGTCCACTAATAGATGGGGGGATGACGATGTGGTGCACATACACAAGGGACCGTGACTGAGCCACAAAAGAGAATGAACTCTTCCATCCGCAACAACACGGCCGACCTAGAGGGCATTGCGTTGAGTGAAAGGTCAGAGACAAAGGCCGAGTGATGTGACTTGTGTGTGGAATCTCAGGAACAAAACAAGAACAGAAACGGGAACATTTTGAGGATTGCCTGATGGGGGAGGGGGAGGGGGTGCGGGGGGGTGGGGGGGGTGGGCGAGAAAAGTGAAGGGGTTGAGAATGCTAGCTGGCAATTAGTTCAGCGCAGGGAATATAGTTAATGACATTGTAATAACTACATTTGGTATGAAATGTGTGCCGGATTTATTGGGGGGTCACTTAATAAGTTATATGAATGTCTAATCACAGGGTTGTACACCTGAAGCTCATATAATACTGTTTGTGAACTGTAATTTAATATTCTTAAAAAGGAAAAATAAGAAAATACAAAAAAGTAGAAGTTAGAAAATTCCTGTGGTTTTATTATTTTAATGCTAACCGTGGGGAGAGTTTTAGTGATGACACCCTTCCAGTCTTCTCTTTCGGAAGCTCGGTTTCTGATCCTGGGTTCAAGGATGAGCAGCTTCCTGGTCTTCCCAGAGACTCGCTTTCCTGCTTCTGTTTCTCTTTCGCCGGTGTCACAAGTGCCTGTGGTTGGCTTGGGCGCACGACCGCTGCGCGCGGGGCCTGGCGAGGGGCTTTCCCGGCCCCGACTTCTCGCTCCCGGCGCACCGGGCACCCCCGAGCTCCGTCAGAGCCGGCAGTTCCACGCGAGAAACCCTGGACTCACCGCTGCGTCGCCAGGGTAAGCGGCCACCCTCCCCAGGTGTTCCCTTGATCGGGCCGTGTCCTCTGCACGTGTCGGCGTCCGCGGCGGGCGGTGCCCAGGTGGGGACACGCGCGGTGCAAGGTCGGGCCGGGACGCGGGGGCCGGGCCGGCGGCGGGGCGGGGCCGGCGGTCCAGGAAGTCAGTGCGCGGCCGCGGCTCCCCGGCTTCCCGCGCCGCCCGCCCACGCGTCGCTTCCTCTGCGCCTCCGGCTGCTGCTGGGGGTGAGTAGCCGCGGGGCCGGCCGGTCCAGCGCCCTCCCAGGGACCCTCGGGGAGCTCCGAGCTCGGAGCCCCTGCTCGCAGGCGAGGGGCCGCGGCCGCTCGCGCCCTGGGGTGGGAACGGAGGGCGTGGAGTCTCGGGCGCCCTCGGACCTTCCGCATCGGCGTCGGGCGCCCTCGGACCCCCGCGGTCTCCGCGGCCCCCGCGGCCCGGACTTGGTTAGGGAGGCTTTCCGCTCGGAGCCGCCGGCGCGCACGGGGCCGAGGCAGGAGAGCCGAGCCCGCGCGCTCCGAGTTTCGCGCCCTCGGCGGAGAGATCCAGGCCTTGCCGGGGACTGGGGCTTTGTTCTTTACGCCCCACGGAGCCTTGCGTGGGACCTCCTCCCGCCGGATGCCGGGGCACGGAGTGGGGGTGGGGAGGACTCAGGCGTCCCGCCGGCGTGTGGCTTAGACCGGAGGCTTTGCGTCCCGCGTCCAAGACGAGAAACCCCGCCAGAATGGACGGATCCGGAACCCAAATCGGGACGCAGACCTTGGACTCTGGCCTGTGGCACTTTCCCCCGGCGCCGGTGCAGCACCTGCTGCGGAGCTGGCCAGGGGCAGAAAACAGTTTGTCGATGTCGGTGACCCCAGGAGCGCCTGGGGGGCCTTAGACGACCCTCAGGGCCCAGGAGTCCGTGGGGTAGGGGTGGTTTTACTCCCCTACCCACGGCCGGTGGTGGGACAGCACCGGCTGTGGGTCTGGGCCTGGTCTTCTGGGACTGGACAGTTTATCTGGGGGGCCTGGGAGTGGTGAGGCATAGGCTGGGGGCCCCGCCATAGAGCACCCCCACCTTTTCAGCAAACTGCCTCTTTCCACCACCGGGCACCCCGGCACTTCCTGCCAAGGCTTATCTGCTGGCCCAAGCTTCCCTGGTGCCATCTCAGCCGGCCCCTTCCTAGAAGGGGCTCAGCAGGATGTGGTTTTCCACCGTCCATCTCCACCTGCCTGGGCACAGGGCGGCCTGGGCCTGAGGAGACCCTCCTGGGCCCAGGAGTCCCGGAGAGGGAGTGTTCTAGAAGAGTCAGGGCTCAGAGCTGGGGGGAAGGGCGGGGAATCTGGTGTTACAGATGAGGTGCGCAGACCTCCAGTGAGACATGTTGGGAAGAGGGCACCTGTGCCCAGAGTGTATGTGTTTTTGTTACTTGGGGTGGGGAGGTGGCATGTGGGGAGAGGTGAGGGCAAGACTACCAGGAGCACTCCGGGGCCTTGTTGTGCTGGGCGTGGGGCCACAAGCACTGAGGCAGACTGCCGTACCTTGATGGGAGGCAGGCCTTGGCGGGCTTTGTCGTGAAGAGCTGTGTGAACGTGCAGGGGGTTGCTAGGGTTTTGTTTTTGTTTTTTCCGGTTAGAGTTGACATTCAGTGTGTCCTGGACTAGTTTGGGGTGCACAGTGCAGTGGTTAGACCAGGGGTGTCAAACTCATTGTCACCAAGGGCCACATCAGCCTTGCTGTTGCCTTCAAAGGGCATAATGTGACTTTAGGACTGTGTACATGTAACTCACCCTTAACTGGGGCAAGGAGCTCAGTGCTGCTGCCGGGTAGAAAGAAGGTGGGCCCTCGGGCCTTGTGTGTGCCGCCTGTGGGTGACACAGTCGTACGTTTCGAAGAGTGCTGCCCCCAGTGTTTCCTGTGCACGTCACCCCAGTTTGGGGTTGACTGTGTTCCCTGTGCTGCTGCAGTTGACATCCGGGACTGTTCTGTGACGGCCGATCTGTCCTTCTCAGTCCCTCCACCGGGCCACCCAGTCTGCTCCCGGCCACTGTCCATTTTGTCTGGGGAGGTGAGGCTATCTCCGTGGACTCTGACCAGTGACCAGCAGCCTGCCAGCTCCAAAAGGGGAAGTGCCCTCGGGACAGCTCAGGGGAGGCTGGGGCAGGCTCCTCTGGACAGAAAAGGGCGCCTCCAGGTGGGAAGGGGCACTGCAGCCCCTGCCTCGCAGCCTCACGACTGCAGCCCACCTGGGAGAGTCGGAGAAAGTGGAGGTTCCTCTCGTTTGCAAATTCGGGAGGAACTTCTGGCCAGAGTCTTCCCCTCACAGAAGGGGAGGGAGGGGCTGGTGTTCTCTTCCTGTCTCGGCAAGGTGAAGAAGGCCTGGGACGCTGCGATGAGCCGTCCTGGTCGAGGCCGGGAAGGACTGTGTCCTGTGGTGGCACCCAGGGTGCCAGCTCTGCAGGGCTGGCCCTGAGGATGTTCAGAGGAGGTGCTTCCTGGGGCTGCCGCCTTGGTGACCGTTTGCCTGCCCCCTTGGGCCTCCCACACATGGGGGCCTCCATACCTGGCTGGCCACCCCCAGAGGCCACCTACTGTTGCCCAGAGCCAGGTATGGAAAGGTCAGCCAGCCGGGGGTGGTGATGCTGGACCCTGACACACGAGCTCACTGTGAGCCACACACACCAGAGAGAACTTTGTGTGTGTGAGTTAGCTCGTGTGGACGTCGTGGTCATCAGAAACCAGGTAATCCCAGCTCCTCAGATGGGGAGACCAAGGCACGGAGAGGCAACGTGACCCGCCCAGGGTCACAGCTGAGGGGTCAGCCTCCGAGCTCCAGCTCTAACCACTGGACTCTGCCTGGACGTGCCGCCTTTCCCTGCTCATCCCCGAGTGGGGCCCATCCGCCTTTGGGCCTCTCACCTGTTCCGTGTGGCGGGCGAGGAGTCAAGAGGAGGAGAGTGGCCCCTCCTGCGACTCCCCCGCCCTGAAGGCGGCCGGCACAGGTGACAATGTGCAGCCCAGGTGACAGTGTGCGGGGAGAGGGCCCTCTCTGCAGGATGCTGCCCCAAGAACCATCCACAGGTCCCCCTGCCCTTCCCCCTCCTCTTTCTGCCTACAAGGCTCAAAATGGGGAAGTTTCAGAGGGAAGGCAAACTCTGCCTGAGGCACGAAGGAGCCACTTTAGGAGGATCTGCCGCCTTGTGAATCTGGCTTCCTGGGTGTCTGTGTCCAGGGGCCCAGAGCTACCCCCTGAGAACACGGGGAGGGGTGGGTTTCAGTGCCCTGCCCCCCAGCGGTCCTGCCAGGTTCCAGGTGCTGACAGTGGTGCCTGAGGAGGCAGAGTCATGAAGGGGAAAGGAAACTGTCACACAGATGGAAGGGGGCCCCTTATGTGAGGCCCATCCATGGAGCAACCACTGGCCACCTGACCTGGGGGCAGCACAGGAACGCCTAGGCAGGGCTGTGTGGAGGTGGGGCCACCACGCACGTGGTGAGGTCAGTCCTCTGCGTCCCGGGTGCCAGGGTCACTGGGGCCCAGGCCTCTGCCTGGACAGACGGGAACCTGCTGGTGGCTGTGCTGAGGGGGGCAGGTCCACACCACCTTCATGCTCATGTGTGTGCAGGGGTCCCACCTGAAGAATCGCCCCTGGCCTGGCCTGTGGGTGGGGGGAGCGGCTCTGCTCCCTGGGTGTGATTTGCATAACGATGTATCACACTTTCATTCTCATGCTCTTCTGTAAAGCCCTGCAGGTGGGAAGCATCCGCGGGGGGCGGGGGTTTCTCACGGGTTTCTCACGTATGTGCCGTGTTTGGACAGGTGTTCAGGGGGCTGCAGCCCTGAGTCCAGGACCAGCTGTGTCCTAAGGGCTTCTGCCTGGATCTGCTCCCCCACCCCAGACACACAGTGAAGGGAGAGACCTTCAGGTGCCTTTCTGTGTTGGGCACTGTCCCTGTTACCTTGTGTGCTCCCACGGTTGGGGGGGCCTCTACTCCAGATAGAGAAAGTGAGGTTACGCGGTGGGTGCCGAGCCAGCTGTGACCCCTCCACCTGTCCACTTTCAGAGGGTCCCCGTGTGAGTTGGGAGTGCCAGGCCTTGCGAAAACATGCTGCTTTGCACTGGGGTTCAAGGTCTGTTGCTCTAGGCAGAGCCAGCTACAGGCAGAGCTGGAGGAGGACAGGACTCTAGTTAGGGCCTGGGGCAGCAGGAGGATGGGACAGGGCAGGGACATGGTGCCAGAGAGGGGTGGCAGGGGGACAGAGGCCTTGTGTTCCCGCAGGAGTCGGTGCACGAGAGGGGCCTGGGCTGAGAAGGATGATCCCAGGCCTTCAGCCTCAGCAGCTTGGCACTCAATTTGGAGAAGGCAGCTGGGCCTTTGCGTCCCACGCACCCACCTAGCTCTCAGGATCAGCAGCATTTAGCCCAGGGTGGGGCTGGCAGGGCATCTCCTTGGAAACGGGAAGGAGGCCACCTGTGGGTTCTGCTGGGGACTCTGAGCTTTGGGTGCCAGCTTCTGGTCAGAAAGGGCACTGCTTTGGGGACTGCCTGCCTTGCTGGGCCCAGTGGCCTCTGTCTGGCGGCAGGGGGTGAGGAGGGTGGAGGGACCGCAGCAGGCCCAGCTCCACATGAGCTGAGGAGGGAGACCATCCCCAACCCCACCTCTGTGGGAACCGTCTTGCAGGGGCAGGAGGTTCCTCACCCAGCCCTGCAGAGGTCTGCTGTGGGCTGTGAGGCCAGCGGGTTCCCAGGACTGAGAGACAGCACAGCCCACCACACCTGTCCCGGCCGTGCAGCGTCCCCATTCCTTCATCATACCCGGAGTCCGAGGCAGAGGGCAGGAGCGGCTCGGCCGTGGGACCCCCCGGCCCTGGACATCTACCACGTCTCAGAGAGCCTCGTTTTCTCCTCAGACCGATAGCTAACCTCACAGACTCTGACCTGGCTGACCAGGAGCTGAGCCCGGGGCCTCCGCTGGTCACAGCATCTCATCAGGGAGGTGCTGACCAGCATGTGCACTGCCGGTCCTCTCTGCCTCATCTGGTCTTCTCAAATGAGGAAACCAGATCTCCTGCCAGCTCCAGATGGCCAAGGCTCGGACCTGGCCTTGGTCACGTCCCTTTTCTCCTGACTGGTCTGGAAGAGGGAGATAGTTGTACAGAGATGACAGGTGGGACAGGGAGACAGTCAGAAGCCAACCTGGACTTTTGGGAATAGCGCGTGGGACACCTGTCCCTTTCCCGACTGGCCTCGTCCGCTGTGCTCGATGCTCGTGGAAGCCCTGGGCCTGAGCGGGGGAGGGGAACGGGAGACTCCAGGTCATGAGGCCTTTAGCCCCCAGGATGATGGACTTCTAGGCACCTGTCAGAGCAGCAGAGCTGGGTGAGGGGGTGGCCTGAGATGCGGGTAAAGAGTCTCCTGGCCGGGTGGCCCAGTGGGTTAGACCATGGTCCTGATGTGCCAAGGTTGTGGATTCCATCCCTGGCCAGGGCACGGACAGGAATCAGCCAACCAGTGCGTGAGCGGGTGGAACAACAGAGCTGATGTTTCTCTCTCTTTCTTGCCTTTCCTTTCTCTCTAAAATCAGTGGAAAAAAGAGCCCCTGGCCCTTTAGCCACCTTCCCTGAGGCTGCTCTTTTTCTTAATTGAAGTATTTCCCATATCACGAAATTAACCCCTTTAAAGTGGTTTTTCCATGTATTCTGAGTCGTGCGGCAGTTAACCACAATCTAATTTGAGAATATTCAACATCCCCAGAAGAAACTGCACACAGGTTGTCAGCCACTGCAGGTCCCCACCTCCCTGCTTGCCCGTGGCCCCAGGCGGCCGTGACCCACCCTCTGTGTCTGCATTTGCGTGTCATGGGAAGTTCCTGGAAAGAGCCACGTGGCCCTTTTGTGACAGGCTTTGCCACTCGCTGTGCTGCTTCTACCCGTGTCGCAGCGTGTCGGTGCTTCATCCCTTCTCATGGCCAAGCAAGCATGTCTCGTCGTGGGGATATTCCACGTTTGTTCATCGATTCGTTAGTTGAATGTTTGGGTGAATTCTACTTTTTAAGTGCTTTTTATATAATCTTGCTCTGAATAGTTATGTGCAGGTACAGATTTTTCTGTGGACATAGGTTTCCATTTCTTTTAAACATACCTAGGGCTGGAACTGTAGGGTCATATTGTAACCAAAATGGGTGTCCAGCTGCCTGTCGCCACAAAGGCCAAACTTGTGGGGCAGGTGCCAGTGTAAGAGGAACGGGGTTTATTTGGGGCTGTGTGACCCGGGAGAGTGGTGGACCCCTGTCTCACATACCATCTTCTTCTGCCGTGGGAAAAGTCCAGTGGAGTCCTCAGCAAGACCAAGACAAAAGCCAGTGTCCAGAGTTCCTGCTCCATTAAAGGACAGTCCTTTGGAGCCTGCTGAGTAGTCTCAGCCTCCATCCAGGTGGCTCAGCTTGTCCCTGGCTGCCGTGCGTTTCGGCTGCCGCCTGGAGGCTGCGTGGAACCTGCACTGCTCAAGGTCGCATCCCTCCTGGCTGGAGAGTGCATCACCAGGTGGGTGAGAGACAGGCAGGTTGTGAGCAAGAGCTGCTTTGTTCCCCCGGGAGGAGGTTAGCTTGGGTGAAGGACGCACCAGGTGCTTTCTCAAAATGACCAGTCAGCTTCCCAAACTTTCCTGTGCTTCGAGTGGGCCTGCGTCCCGGCCAGTCCCTCCTTCCTCGGGATAGATTACAAGCCTCTTCAGTCCAGCACCTCCCCCGTGCCATTCTGCCTGTCTTCCCCTGCCGCACTCCAGTCTGGTAACAGAAGGGCAGGGTGGGGAGGGCTTCCCTCGTGCTTAGTGTAAGGACCTCCTCTGCTGCCGCCTTGGCTGGTAGGGAAGACTCCTGGCGTTCTCGACAGGCGGTCTGCTAGTAACAATATCTAATTCCGTTCAGTTGTCCTGAGCACCTGCCAGTTTTCCCGAGCAGCAGCCGCAGCCGCGTGTTGCATCCCCACCAGCGGTGCAGCCACGTGTGTTTTCTGTTTTCTTCTCCTAGTGGGCGTCCCCTGGTAGTTTTGATTGGCACTCTGTGATGACCAGTAATATCGAGCATTTTTTAAAATTAATTAATTTATTTCTAGAGAGAGGAAGGGAGGGAGAAATAGAGGGAAACATCCATGTGTGGCTGCCTCTCCCGTGACCCCCCCACGGGGGCCCTGCCCCGCCACCCAGGCACGTGCCCTGACTGGGAATCAAACTGCGACCCTCTGGTTCAGAGGCCGACCCTCAGTCCACTGAGCCACACCAGCAACAGCTTTTGTCTAATTTTTAATTAGATTGTCTTTGTATTGTTGCGTTATAAGAATTCTTTACCTATTCTGAATATAAGTCCTTTGTGAAGTAGATGACTTGCAAATACTTTCTCCCATTCTGGGGTTGTCTCTTCACTTGCTTGATTAGTATCTTTTGAGACACAAGTTTATCATTGTTAGGAAGTCCAATGTACATATTTTTCTTGTGTCACTTGTTCTTGTGGTGCCATATCCAAGAAATCATTGCCCATCCTGAGGTCATGAGGTTTATTTTGTGTTCTTAGAGTTTTATAGTTTTACCCCTTCCATTTGGGTCCATGATCTGTTTTTGGTTAATTTTTGTGTATGATGTTAGGTGAGGCCCAAATTCATACTTTAAAACACATTTTTTAAGTTCTCACCCAAGGATATGCTTATTGATTGGGAGGGGCGGAGATTAGCGTCAACATGAGACAGGTACCTGCATGCGCCCCAACCGGCAACAAAAGAACCCACGATCTTTTGGTGTGCAGGATGGTGCTCCAACCGACTGAGCCACCTGGCCAGGGCCAAAATTCCTCCTTTTGCTTGTGGTTATTCAGTTGTCCCAGCACCATTTGATGAAAAGACTTTACCCCTGTATCAGCCACTTTGTCAAAAATCAATTAACTGAATAAATACCGGGGTTTGTGTATGGACTCATTTCCATCCCACGGACTCCTGTATGTGCCCTGACCAGGGATTGAACCCACAACCTTGGTGTATTGGGATGATGCTCTAACCAACTGAACTACCTGGTCAGGGCCACTTTAGTCTGTTTTAAAGTCTCCCAGCTGATTCCAGTGTGTGACCAGGGTTGCAAACCACTGGTCTTGACCAGTTCCTATGCTTGGAGGTGGAGGGGAAGATGAACCGAGTGGTCAGAGAGAGTGTTTGAACTTCCAAGTTCCCTGGGGCCTGTGGAGAAGGCGGAGGAGGGAGGGGGGCTTAGTAGAAAGGAGGCAAAGGGTGCAGGGCCCTGACCTCCAGCTCCCTCAGTTCCTGGTGGCTCCCCTCCTCTGACCAGTCAGGCCCTGCGGAAGCCATAATAGAAGCCACAGGAGGGTGCCTTTGGGCTCTCGGGGACTGAAAAAAGGAAGCTCGGGGCCTGGTTGTGCGGGAGGAAGAGACTTCCCCGGCTATTAAGGTTCTTCCAGCGCTCTAATGAGTAAATGAAAGCGAGACCCATTAAAAAGAAAACAGGCAAATTTAATTATATACGTACGGGCAGCGCACCGTGCACAGGAGAGGCTGGAGACAGAAAAGTGTGCTGAGCCACGGGCAAGGTCGGGCACAGGGGCTTTGGAGGGAGGAAGGGTATTGCAGGACCACAAGCAGAACATGCGCTTATCACAAGTCTGTCCTGCCCTCTGATCGGTCCTAAAAGCTTCTCTCTGGTGATGATTCTTGTTATGGGCAAGGCCCCTGATTTAAAATTCTTTAAGGAAGACTTGAAACTGTCTCCTGAGCCTGTAGGGTCTCGTGACTTTCAGCTCAAAATAATTTACGTACCAGGGACACATCTTGGGGTGACTTGGTCTGAATCCCTGGAGACCCCTTCTGAAGCTTCCCTGGAACATTCACCTTGCAGAAGTGGGTTTGCTAAACTGTTTTCCGTCTCCTTTCAGGAGATGGTGGTGCGGGTGGGTTCGTGAACTTTGCACAGCAGACCCTTGGCCCTCGAACTCAATTCCTTCCGGAAAACTGTTCAAGAAGCAATCTGTTCAAAAACTGGATCTTCCTTGTTGTTGCCTGACTGGTTTGGGGCTGCTTGGCAAGAGGTACAGTCACTGCTTACTTGGGACCTGAGCCTTGGTAGATTTTTGGAGAGACCCTGCAGCACGGCACCAGGCCAGCCGGTTACGTGGACCAGCTTTGGAGAGGGATTTGGCTGCAGTATCAATGGGGCAGGGCTGGGACTCAGAGAGTCACCCAAGTGTGGTGTGTGCACCAGGTTGATGGGGACGCGTATCTGGGCCCCTGCGGGCTGTGGCTGGGAGGTCTCAACAAAAGAACAGAGGTGCCTGCAGCCCCTTTAGTCTGGAGAAAGCTGCCCCTCCAGCCCCCACCCTGAAGCTGGACACTTCAGTTCCTCCCTGTGAGTCTCGGCTTGAGGTGCTGGCCCTTTGCTGGAGCTCAGGGTGAGTGTGAGTGAGTGAGCGAGCGAGCGAGCGAGCAAGCGAGGACGTGAGGGCCCTTTAATAGGACGCCTGAGTCTTTGGCAGCCTTTCGACCCACTTGGATGGAGTCCCTGCTGGTTTTTCATGTCCTGCTGATTGGGACTCTCCTCCCAGCCCTGGAACCCTGGGTGGGGGCCTGGTGTGGGGCTGGGACCTCTCACGGAGATTTGTGCAGCCAAGATGTATTCCCCACTCCCGTTTCCAGCTGCCACATGTGGGTGTGGGACCAGACTCTTTTTATGTCTCCGCCCCTCCTGCCAGTTTCCGTGTGGCTTCTTCTGTTCAGCTAGTCTTCCGGTTCCCCATGATGGTGGTTCTCTAGTTCAGTTGTTTGTTGTTGTTTTTTTTTAATTTATTTTTAGAGAGGGGAAGAGAGGGAGAGAAACATCAGTGTGTAGTTGCCTCTTGTGCGCCCCCTATTGGGGACCTGGCCTGCAACCCAGGCACGAGCCCTGACTGGGAATGGAAACGGCGACCCTTTGGTTCGCAGGCTGGCACTCAGTCCACTGGGTCACACCAGCCAGGGCTGAAATTTTTAATACAAGCACTTATTTGTTTAAGCCAATTAAATAGACCTCTTTTACGCATCAGCAATACCATCAAGAGGTGGAGGAAGCACACGGCACTCAAGAACACACAGTACAGTGCAGACAAAGACTTTCTAGTCTCTGAAATTTACCACAGAAGACAAGTAATAAGATTATCCATTCAGATGCTTAAGGCTTTTTCTTGTTAACATTCAAGGAGAAGACAATATAAAATACATGTTGTATTTGTTTCTGGCGAAGGAGCCTTAGAGCCAGTGAAGTAATTTGTGTTTTCCAAAACCCCTCATCTCAGCCCCCGCCGGTGGCTCAGGTGGTTAGGAGCGTGGTCCCCGAGTGCCAAGGCTGTGGCTTCGATTCTCAGTCAAGGCACGTACAGGGATCAACCAGTGAGTGCACCAACGGGTGGAACAACAAATCGATGTTTCTCTCTCTCTCTCAAATCAATAATAAATTAAAAAAAAAAAAAACAGAACACCTTGTCTTTTTTCTCTAGTCTTAGGAATTGGGGTGGTAAAGGTAGCTGCTCTGTAAGAGAAGGGTAATTGCTCTCAGAGAACTGGGTGGTCACTTGAGTGACATCATAGGCTGATCTGTCAGACTGTGTCTTCCTGTCCGGGAAGTCGGCATCAGCACCACACCTCCCGTCCCCCGCCCCCCGCTGTCTCCTCCCCAGCGTGTGGCGTGGCCAGGGGCTCCCCCAAGGCTCTGAGAGCTGTCCTGACGGAGAGGATGGGCTGGTGCTTTTGTGAGAAGGGAGAGTTGTGGTTAGTGGCCCAGCTAGTGGTAATAATAAAACAGATTTCCTGAAAACTGTTAGGGTTGCTTTATTAGCTAAGTTTATTTTTGTAGGAAACTTACCAATGTACATATCACTTAGAGAGTATCCATAACCAGATGCCCTCCTTGCGTGGACTGGGAGGCCTTGGCATTGTGGGCCGGGAGGAGAGCAGGGCCGGCCGGGGCTGCAGGGGCGAGCCTCTGCACTGCAAGGGTCCGTTTGCCTGGGCCATCACCCAGGTTCTGGGCAAGGGGAGCGGCCACCAGTGCCAGTGGTAGGGCGGCGAGAGGACCCACTCTGGGGCTGCAGTGCTCAGAGCCAGGGCCCAGGGCAGCATCCTCAGTTCCTCCCAGAAGGGGTGTCCCACCTGTGTGTCTGTGTGTCCCTTCCAGGCTGCTGCCCAGGACGCCTGTGCCTGGACTCCAGTTACATCACCAGCCACCATGAATCCTCAGGTCAGGTGCTTCCAGGGGCATGGGGGCGGGGGCTGGTGTGGGGAGGGTTGGCGGGACCCAGCCCACCCTGCTGACTGGTGCAGCAAGCAGGGGAGAGACGGACCGACACTCTCCCCATCTCCCCCTCTCTGCTCTCAGCCTCCTCTGCCTCCTGCCTGTCTGTAGGAGGCTTTCTGATGTGAGATCATTTGAAAGCTATAGAGGTCATCCAGAGGTCAAACCGGCCATCCCCTGCCTTCACAGGATGGTACCTACACGGGGCCTTGTCTGCACCTGCTTTTGAACAAGCTTGGAAGAGGAAATCGTAACATACTTCATCAAAAGCTCTTCATTCCTTTGCCGAGTTCTGTAAGGTCTTCAAGGCCACCAGGTCCTCCCTGTGCGCCTGAGGGCCTTGGCCCCTGCTGCTCCAGCTGCTGCCCTCAGGGACGGGATCTGTCCGCACGCTTGAGCCTAGATCAGGTCCTGGCACACAGGAGTTTTGCGGCAGGTGCCATTGGACATCTTCGCAGAAGCTTAGGAGCCACCTGGCAGCGGGAGGGCCAGAGCCGTGGCAGGGTTAGCAGGGAAGCCCTCTTGTGTTCGGACCCCTTCACCCGGCCCATGGCTGTCCCTCCCAGGGGGCAGCTCTGTCCCCTGGAGCTGTCTTCCTGTGTTCCGTGGCTCATTAGCAGTGGGGGTGCTCTGCCCACTCTCCTGTTTCTCCTGACAGCCCTGTGGTGCAGGGAGGCCGTTGTACTTCCTCCCAGGTTATTCCCAGAGTCCTCTGCCCCATCGAGGAGAGGAAACAGAGACCCGCTGCCCGTGTCCCGCAGAGTCTGGGTCACGGGAAACGGAGCTGCAGGGCGTTTTCTTCCTGTCACTGCTTTCTCTCACCTTTGTCTTTTTTTGTCTTTTCAGTTTTTAAAAATTACGGTAAAAAATTTTTAACTGTGGGAGAATGTACATGGCGCAAAATTTACCCTTTTCACCATTTACGTGTCCAGTGTAGAGTGTTAGGTCCATTCATGGAAGAGTTTTGTCCCCTCCACCAGAGCTCCGTCCCCATTAAACACTCCCTCCCTATCCCAGGCGGGCGCTGGTCCCTGCACCTTACCATGTGCCTTCTATTTCTTTCAAACAATTTCCCCCCTAAAAACTGTCTTCTAAAAGTTTTCTTATTTTTCCAATGAGACATACTACGGACTCTAGGATAGAAATAAATTCCACCCGCACCGCCATCTGCCGGCCGCATGCTGCCCAGCATGCCTGCTTTGCATGTGCCTGGGCCCCCCAGACTCTTTCCTCCTTCATCCTGGGTCTTTGATTGTTCTGAGCACACCTGGCTGCCGGTGCCAACGTTGTCCCAAGTGCAGTCCGCACACCGGTCGCTCCCGGCAGAGGCTGTGCGATGGCAAGCAGATGGGCCAAGGTCACAGCCACTCCCGGTTGCAGCAGGAGCCCTGTCCCCCCAGAGTAAAGCCGAAGTATCCGGCTACCACTGCTCAGTATTTGCTGTTTGTACAAGACCACCCAGGGCACCCCCGGGAGATGGTGGCGGAAAAGGAGCTGCTCCTGCAGGGGTGTGCGCGTGGCTGGGGGGGGTGGGCACGGATTGAGGAGAGACTCCTGGACTTGGCAAAAGTCAGGGTGTTAAGAAACCGCACGTGTGGCTCCCTCCCCTGCATTTGAACACAGCCCAGCTACACGTTTCCAGGACGTCGGTCACACTGTGGACAGCCAGCTGGTGTGTCCCTGGAGTTTCACTTTCAGTGTCCGCACGCAGGCCTGCAGAGACCTGCGGGACCTCCGTGCCCGCAGGTGATTCAGGTCTCCAGCTGGTATCTGAGGCCTCCCACCCCCTTTCCTCTCAGGTCCGCAACGGTTCCGGCTTCGGGGGTGAGCACCTCATAGACCTGCTGGTACTGGGCTTCCTCCAGCACAGCCCCAACGACAACTTCCAGGAGGAGCTGAAGGGGCTGGGCTGTGCCCTGCCTGTGCCTGCTGGCCCCCAGGAGCACTTTGAGGAGGAGCTGCAGACAGACGGCAGCCGGTGCAGCCACTTCGTCTCCGAGGGCAGGAACAGAGGTGGGCGCCCGCCTCTCTTGCCTCATGTCACCAGCAACAATTTGGGTACCTAGGGCTCAGAGGGACTTTGGGTGCGTTCCTCACCACACGTCTGAGCCCACCGGGGTGGCGGGTGTTCCCAGGTCCCTGCAGGGGAGGCCTCGCTGACTCTGCAGTGGTTTCTTTGCGCGGACCCTTTGAGTCTGTGCATCTCGCACGCTCACGTCTCTGCACATTACGGGGCATTGAAGGGTCTGACTCTCGTTTCCAGATGAGGAAACCGAGGCCCAGAGAATAGAGAATGACAAGCCCATCAGACAAGTCCTGGGCCCTTCCATGGCCACCCTGCCTCCAGGCACGTTGCTTCCAGAACTTCCTCACTTCCCACACCCTCATCTTCTCTAGCCTCAGGGTTGACTCCCCTCGGCTGCCCCTGCTGCTTCCAGGGAGGGAGGGGCGTCCCAGGCACACTGTCAACGGGGAGAGCACCCGCTCTTCCCTAGGTAGGGAGCAGTGGTTTCCAAACACAGTGTCCGTGGCCCTGCTCCTGCGGCCTGGACCAGCGTGGGCCGGGCAGGGTGGTCATGGTCTCCTTGTGAGATGCGCTGCCTTAGAAGCCTGAGGTGACTGGGAGGGTTAGAACAGGCCTGGAATCCTGCCCCCAGGACACCTGCTGGCTGAGGGGTTTGCACTGCCCTCTGGTGGCCGCGAGGAGGTCTAGCAGCCTGTCCAGCCCTCAGACCCCTAGCTCTTCTCAGGTCTGAGGTTCTGGCCAACAGCCCCCACTTTAGAATCCAGTGAGTGTGTTGTTGGGCCGGCGCTGCGCTGGGACCTGGCCCCTTTGGGGAAAGGCTGGGATGGGCAGGGCCAGGGACGTCTTTGCCTTCTACACGGTCCCTCGCCCCCAGAGGCAGCCTGGCGGGACTCTGGCTCTGGTCCAAGTGGTCATAGGGCAGCACATGTCCCCTTGCCCTCTGGCAGGAATGAGCATGTCCATTAGGAAAGCAGAAGGCAAAACGGAGGCTCTGGCCACTGCCAGTTCCATGGGTGAATCCACTCACCGAGGGGGACACAGCTCCTGCAGCTGCTGAGATGAGGGGGACATGCCTGGGGACAGGAAGGGGGCCAGCAGTGCGGTGGGAGCTTCAGAGCAGGTGGTGAGGATGCTGCGCCTGCAGGGATCAGGAAGGGCTCTCCAGCTCCGCTGAACTGGCCGTGAAGCCGAGGGCAGTTCTGCAGTGGAGGTTGGGAAGTGGGAAAGGCCCGGGGAAGGTCCTATGAATTGTTGAGTTTAGCTGGAACGTTTGAAGGGAATGGTTGGAGTTGAGGGCGGTTGAAGGTTCGGTGGTGACTTGTCACGTCAGCAGAGGTGAGTATGTGGAAAGTCCGAGGAGGAATGTGATGTTGGGTGGACGCCATGGGGAGGCAGGTGGAACACCCAGGACACAGAACACCTCCTGAGCCGTGCTGTGGAGAGCAGATGGAGCAGGGAGCGCGGACTGCAGAGGCCTGTGATTGTCCGGGGGCGAGGCTGGGGAGAGCCGTCCCAGAGGCGCTGCTTATCTGTGCCATGAGATAGGATCTGCCCACTGGTCGAGGATGGGAAGGATAAGATTTCTGTCCTGATGAATAAGAAGCCAGAGGGAAATGTCAAGCGCAAAAAAAGTGAGATTTAATCAGCAATAACGAGAGCTGCCACACACTGAGCCCTCACTGGGAGCCGGGTGCGCCCACCAGTCCTCCGTTCAGCAACTGCCTGCACGTTGTCCTCCATGCTGCATGGTTGGCAGGAAACAAAACAAAGAAAAACAGGGCCCTCCTGAAGCTGACACCCCGACAAGAGGGCCAGACAGAGAGCGCAGACAGCATGACATAGCATGCGGTCCCGAGTGTCAGGGCGGTGGTGAGGGAGAGGAGGGTATGCCGGAGAGCGGGCTGTCTGCCTGGGAGAGGAACGGTGAGCAGGCCTGAGGGGGCGGGAGGGGGGCCTGCGAGAGAGCCTCCAGGTCCGAGTGACAGGGAGGTTTGCCGAGTGAGCGGGACACAGGGTTAGGGGAGGCTGGCAGGGGGCCTCTAACTCAGCCTGACTGGAGCCCCTGCCCTGACAAGGCCCTGGCTGCACCTGTCAGGTGGTAGGGCCCAGGCTGGGGGAACAGGCCGCCATCTGAGGCTGCCTCGCTTCTGCCACCCGTGCCCAAACTCTCAGGTTCTGAGACTCAAGAGGACGTCATCCAGAACATCGCCCGGCAGCTTGCCCAGATCGGGGACATGATGGACCGCAGGGTCCCCCCAAATTTGGTGGACCACCTGGTGATGCAGTTTAGGGACAGGAGCCTGTCAGAGGAAGTAAGTGAGAAAACCCCCTAGTGCCTGTTCTGGGGTCCCTGAGGAGAGGGAGGGGTCTTCTGTGCCCCGTCAGACAGACCAGTGTCCAGTGAAGGACCCAATCCGTGACTGTCCACAAAGGAACTGGCAAGAGAAGTTACGGAATGGTTAATGGTCTTTCCAAAGAATTAAGTCAGTTGTTTAACTGTTTGAGTCCCAAGCAGCGCGATTGCGCTGCTGACAATACCCCCTGGGACTCAAACTGTTAAGAAACCTGAACCCTAAGCCACAGCCAAGAGTTTGGGGTGAAAAGCGTGCAAAAAGATGAACAAAATGCATATGACTTGTCCAGAAATAACCTCCCGCTGTAGGGGGACAGCGACAACGTTCAGTTCCTTCCCCGGGTGTGACGAGAAGAGTGGTGTTTTAGGTGCTGCTCTCGGCTCTGTGGTGTCGTCCACCCACCCACTCACGCTGTGGGGCCGCAAACACAGGTCTGAGGCACTGTCCTTTCTGCGGAACTTGGGAAGGGGGAGAAACACCCCAAGGTTGTCAGATACATGCCGGCAGAAGTTCAAGGGGAGAAAGGTTCCATTCTTTGGACTCCCAGCTAAAAGTGCAAGTGCCCCTCACTACCTAATAGGGACACACTGATCCTCCAGGGTCCAGCCCGGCCGAGCCTCCGGCCTCCAGGGATGCTTGTCTTCTCTTCAGTGATCTCGTGCCCTGCACTGGACTGCCTTGGGCCCCTCCCCCACATCTACTTAATCTCCCACGGGAGTCAGGAGCCTGAGTGCCCTTTCCTGCCACTGGCATCATGAGGAGCTCACTCATTGTCAATGGCAGTGCCTGAGAGGCAGGGGTCCCTGGTGCCGGGTGTGGGCACACGATGCTCGGGGACCGCACATCTGGTCTATGTCGAGTTCTAGGGAGTGGTCTCATTTGCCCTTCCAGTTGCCTCAACACTGAGTTGTTGCCCCTTCCCTCTCCCTGCCACCAGGGCTGCTCTGAAACTACCTCCCTGTGACACGGAAGCTCCCTAGGGGGAAGGACGGAGTGGCCCAGTCCGGGTCTAGGTCCCACGCGAGCCCTCTGTTCTCACCCCTGCAGGGCCGGAGGGCGTGCCTGGCCACCGCAGTGAACCAGGTTTTGCAGGCCTGCCCGAGGGACATGGAGGAGGAGAAGACGATGCTGCTGGTGACCATGCTGCTGGCCAGGAAGGTGGCCAGTCACACTCCATCCTTGCTGCGCGGGGTCTTCCACACAGCAGTGAACTTCATTAACCAGAACCTGCTCACCTACGTGAGAAACTTAGTCAGAAACGTAAGTTCCTTGGCGCTTCCCTGCTTGCTCCCCGCACCCACCTCCCCCGAGATCAGGAGACTGGCCCAGCCTTCTGCCTCCTCCTGCCCTTCACCCCGAGTCTGAGGCACAAGCCCCATGGGAGGCCATTCAGGCTGTCCTGCTCAGGCAGACGGGCTGAGCCGTGCTTTCATGAGTAAGACAGTGGTGTGGAGAGAGGACCAGGGAACCCCTGATGTCCTTCTGAGCTTCATCAGCTTTATTTGTAAGATATGCTACTGTCAGCAGGGAAGTCTGGCTTCGTACCACCTGTCAGATAGTGACAGTGTGGAGCAGATGCGTGGAGTGTCCAAGAACGTGGCCGAGGGGCCTGAGCCAAGCTTCTGGTCTGCTCCAACTTCACTTTGTCCCCAAAATAAGTATGACTAAATTCTTTAAAAACATGCTTACCAAAAAAAAGCTTGCCAAGAAGGATAAAGGAGAGAGAGACCAGAAGCAGGGGAAACTATCTAGAACCTGCCCTAGAAACATGTCCACTAACCAGGGCATTAAAAGTCACAGTTCCTCACAATGCTGCCCAGGAAGGCAGACGGTCCTTCAAGTCCGCTGCTTCCGTCTCACTGAGCAGAGTGCAGGCACAGTGGGTGTCTCGCTTTTGTACAGTTGACAGTCTTGATGACTCAGATCTTATGGGTCAGGAGCGTGACTTCAGACATCCAGCCCTCTTAATGTCGACTGATAAACCTGAAAAGCTCCTACCTGACACGGAAGCAGGGACGTCTGGGAAGGTTCCCAGGCAGAGGTCACCAGCCAGCATCTGATGGGCTTGGTGGTGCGATGTCATGGCCACTCCCCAAAGCTAGAAGAGCCCCAACAGAGGCTGGACTCCGTGGGCTTGCTGAGGATGCCTCTTGGCACCAGAAGGGACCTTGTAGGTGGGAATATCCACATCTCAGCTCCTCTGGGGAATGTGTTTTCATACAAACCCCAGCTTCTTAAGGGCTGAATTCTAGTTTGTAAATTAGAACAGCTAGTTTAGACCTGAGGAAATGATCGTCTAGAGTGGTGACGTCGGCTGTATTAGAAGTGTGGAGCGAGCACTGAGAACTCATGGGAGAGGACAGCAGTGAAACCCTAACTGGATTTTAAATGTGCTAAACGGTGTGCTGCAGGTGTTAGGGGTGGGTGAGCGGCTATAGATTCTAACCAGTCCTTGAAACAAATCAGAAAATCCAAGTTTTAGTTGTAGCAGAGACTGCTAGATACCCTCATATCTGCCCCCCCATCTCCTGCATTCGTAGGGCTCATAGTGGGGCATGTGGCCATCCTGTTTGTCGACATTCCCAGGCTCCCTTGTGAGCCAGTTGTGACCTGCAACTAGCCTGACAAAAGGGACTGTAGGCCGGAGCATGTCTCTGACCTGGGTCCCTGGAGAGAAGGAAGTTGCCTGTGCGCTGGGATGTGTGTGAGGATGTGGGTACAGCTGAGGGCAACACCTTAGTGGCACAGAGCAGACAGGCTCCTGGCTCCCGAGCCTGCAGTGCCAGCTGCTGGCAGAAGTAGAGAAAAACGATCTTGTTTATATCCTATGTGGATTATCTGTCCCAGAAGCTGAGTGTACGTTCTAATAAGTGCAGTGTGTGTGGTCAGGTGAGGGACACAGAACCCCCAACTGTTCACAAGGGCTGCTGGTAAATGGCACGGCCACGTTCATTCAGCTGTGCACCGTCCCTGGCTGCTTCCACACTGTGACACAGGAACTGAGCCTAAAATATCACCTGGGCCACAGCAGAGAAAGTGTCCCTGGAAAAGGAAGGAAGGAACTCTGGTCGTTCAGAGCAAGTTAGGAAAGAGGGAGAACGGGCAAATAGGAAGTTAGAAGAAAGAGAATTTAAAGTAAAAGTCGGCCCTGACCAGGTAGTTGGTTGGTCAGGTAGTACCTGACCAGATACGCCAGGGTTGTGGGTTTGGCCCCGGGCACAAGTAAGAGTTGACCAATGTGACGCATCAATAAATGGAGCAACAAGTCCAAGTTTCGCTTTCTCAAATCAATTCTTAAAAATTTAAAATAAAAAAGTCAGAATTATGACCAAATATCTTGGTGGTAAAAAAATTAGAGCAGCAATTCTGATTCTTTCTTGCCCTAGGAGATGGACTGACGGTGGCTGCAGACAGTCTGGCCGGTACCTGCATCCTGTGGAGACGGAGCCCAGCCACATACACGAAGCTCCTAGAGCAGATGGACTCAGGATGACAGCTGTTCGCTCCTCACTGTTTTAAAGGTGATGCTTGAATCTGGTGCCCCAGTTACAAGTCTCCCCATTGACATACTTGAAAGAAAATGGCAACTTGCACATATTTGAGCAAGTTTGATCTCATCTTATACATCTACGTGTTGTGCCTTTACCTTCTTCAGCTGTGTGGGTCCCCACTCAAAAATTAAAGTTAAAAGCAGGCTATAAAACAGAAGATAAAAAACACCCTTCATGTTTTTTTGTACAAAACAAAACAAAACACCGTTTATTAAAGTGCAGCCGTGGAGCACAATCTCACAGTGGTGTCATGTGTGGCAGAGCAAGGCCCAGAGATGGGACTCACGTGCTCCTTACAAATAAAAACCCTCGCGGAACAGGGTGCATAGTAATGCTCAGAAAGGACTAGTCTTCCTGATTAAAAACCACAGGGAAGTCTAGATTCAGAATACGTTGAACGTTTTCAACTTGATTTCTTTTTATTAGAGTTGAGAAAAACGGCAAGCAAGTAGAAGGTGCAGAGGGGACTTAGGGGCCCATGTCACCCAGTTTCCAAAATCAAGTAACTGCAGGCACCTGTGTCTCTGCAAGAAGTGCAAGGCTTTGGTAAAATTTTCAAGGTGCTGGAGTACCAGAAGGTACTGCAGATGTCCCGTGTGAACACTCTGCTTGTAATCTTGTGTTTTCACTTTCCAGACATAGCCCTCAGCTCCTCCAAGCTTTAGCGGCTGTATCAGGAGAGAACAGGTTCTTCTAGGCATAAAAAATGAAAAAACAGACTTTAAAATTCAACAGTTGAGGTGCCTTTTCTAGTGACACAACATCAAATCTCTTAGGGAGCATGGGAGTACGTATATTTAGCGGTGGCACCGCGCTGCCCGTGGCTCCCACGAGTGTTCCCTAGGGTCCTGTTTACACACGTGACAGTGGCCTAGGGTCCCGTTTACACGCCTGACAGTGGATGCCAGTCCGTGTCGTGCACGTGACCCTTGCTCCGCACCAACACCCTTGTTGCTGTGAACATGACACTCGGGAGCAGCTTATGAACAAGAGCGATGAAGTACCAATAAACGTTTCCTATTACCAAACGCTTGTCTGTGCCTTGAGTATTCCCAGCCGTCAGAAAACGAAAGACGACATCATTCAGCGTTAAACGGGGCTCGGCGCCGTCCGGTAGCTGCTACGCGTTGCAAACGTTGGAAGCAAATAGTCGTTGCCTCGCAGTGCAAGGCCGTCGTTTGGGAAAAAGTGCCCAGTAAGCTAGTATTACGGCTGTTTAGAGCGGACCTTCTTGTTCAAAGCATTCCTGTCCCCGCAGAAAGGACTTGAATCGCGTTTATGGGACACGCTCCCGCCCACACCTGCGTCCCCGGCGGGAGGGGCGGAGGTTTTCTTTCAGAAGGCGCAATTTAAGTAGTTTTCAGTGGACTGAGCTAACGGGAAAGAGCTCTGAAACAGCCACTGTTTTGCTTAAGTGAACCCATTGGGCCACGATTCTGATGCACTTTCTACGTGGTTTGGTGCGCAGTTTTCAGAGCCTGACAGACCCGGCTCAGGAAGCTCGGCCGCCCCGCCCGGCGCCGGCGCCCCGGGTCTCTCCGACCTCCCCTCAGGGCCAGCCGGGCCCTCGCCTGAGGGTTCAAGGGGAACAACGGACGGAAGGCTTCTCCCGAGGACGCCGGGCGCGGGGGCTGCGCGGACGGCGGCGCCCACGCGGGAGGACGCTCCTCGGGTCGTGAGGAGCCCGGCGGGCCGCCCGTTACCCTCGCACCGCGCCCGCCCCGCCCGCCCTTCTGACGGGCACGGAACTCCGGCTCCGAGTCTGTCCCCCGCGCCGAGCGTCCGAGTCCAGTCACTGGGACACCGTGGGAGCCGATGACGCCGGTCCCCCGGCCGGGAGTGAAGCAGCTGCGGGACGGCACTGCCGGCCTGACGGCGGACGAGCCGGAGGCCCGACCGGAGAGCGACGGGCCGGGAAAACCCGTGCTCTCCCGTGCGGCCCGCTCTGCCCTCCCCCTCACGGCGCTCTCGGTAGAGCCGCCGGGAGCCACGGCGGCCGGCGGAGACCCGCCTCCTCTGGCCCCCGCGTGTGGGGAGCCGCGGACCAGCAAACCTGTCCGCGCGCCCGTTTGTCAGTGACGCGGCCCCGGGGAGGACGCCGGGCGGGGCGGGGCGGGAGGCAGAGTCGGGCACGGCCGGGCGCCCCGAGTCTGTGGTTCTGACTTGGCAGCTGGTGCGGCAGGAGGAAAACGTGACACACTGACGGGGAAGGCGGTGCCAGCCTCCCGGGGGGCGACGACCCGAACGGAGGTGCGTGTGGCGGTCTGTCAGCCCGAACCCCCATCTGCTCCAGACTCCACTCGCCCCTCTCGTGGTGAAGCATGTCCGTGACGGGGGGCAGCGAATGAAGGTTGGGGCACTTTCCAAAGGTGGCCGCGGGCTCTGTCTGTAAGCACGAGGGACTCGCGGCAAAACGGCGCCCAGAGGCAGACCGTCAAGCAAGGCTGTTTCGTGGGCTTTTCCTTTGGGCACCGCGGACCCGCTCCCGCGTTCTGGGCCTTGGGATGAAAGCAGTTTGAGGGCGTTCTTCCCCAGACAGTTGGAAACGCTACAGAGCATCTCAAGGGCTTCCCTCCCTGCTTGCCAACATGATGTTTCTGGCGATGCGGGAACACCTGGCCGGGTTATCCCACCAGGCTCCGTGCTGCTGATCCCACCCGGGAGCCCTGCCTCTCTCCCCCGCCTGGGTTCGCTGTTCACGGTCCCAAGTGCGGACGGGCGTTTCCTGGCAACCGGGACGCTAGACGCCGGACTGGACCAACCGTGCAGTCTCGGAGCGCTTCCGGTGCTGTCTCCTGCCTCCCGACCGACTTACTGCAGACTCTTTACAGGACAGACTACATCTCTCCTGGGAAAAGGAGATAACAAACTAATTTTTATTTAATTTTGTTTATTTATTTTAGACAGAGGGAGGGAGGAAGAAAGGGAGAGAAACATCCGTATGAGGTTGCCTTTCTCGCGCCCCCTACTGGGGACCTGGCGCACAACCCCGGCCGTGCCCCGCCTGGGAGTCCGGAGTCCAACCTCCGAACCTGTGGTTTGCAGGCCAGCGCTCAATCCACTGAGATGCAAGAAGTGTCGGAGGTTTTGCTCTAAATAGCCCGTGACGGAACCACTTTCTTCTAACGTTGCACAGCGCGCACTGAGGGGGTCAATCACGCCAAAGCTCCCCTCAGGGGTGGACGCGGGAGGGGCCCGGAGCCGCGATCCAGGCCCCGCGAACGTACCCGAGAGCGAGCGGCTCCGCCTGAGCCACAGCCACCGGGCAGGGCTCCGGCCACGTAAACCCCGCTCCTGGCCGAGGGCCTGGCTGAGCAGCGCGGCCGGTCGGTTTGAGGTCGAGACAAAGACGAGCTGCGTCACTCTGACGGCAACACAACGGTTGCCAGTCCTGCCCTACGGAGGGGACTGAACCACGGCGCCAAGTTCAAACTGGCCGGACGGACGAGGCGCTGCTCACCCTGCTTCCTCGGGCTTCCACGGGGCGGCGCCTGCGGTCGGCCACCCTCCGCGCGAGCCTCGGGCCTGGGGCTGGGTCCCGGGGGCCCCACCGCCCTCAGCGCCCGCAGGGAACCAGTCAGGGCGGAGGGGAGAGAAAAGGGGTCCCCGGCGCTGCTTTCACATCACTCTGCGCAGACACCTGTTAGGGCGCCTCGCCCTGGTGCAGAAACGGAAATACCCGCCTAATGTGACTTAAGACGGCGATTGGGCCCTGACTCGTGTGGTTCAGCGGACTAAGCGCCAACCTGCAAACCAAGGGGTCGCTGGTTCGATTCCCAGTCAAGGCAAATACCGCTTATGGGCCAGGTCCCCAGTAGGGGGCGTGCGAGAGGCAACCACGCATTGATGTTTCTCTCCCTCTCTTACTCCTTCCTTTTTCCCCTCTCTAAAAATAAATAAAATCTTTCTTAAAAAGGAAAAGAAAGGCCCTGAGAGCCTGACGGACACGAAGGAGCCCCGCTCGGCTCTCCCGGGGCTCGCACAGGCCCCCCGCCTCCGGGCCTCGAAGGCGAGAGCAGCAGACTGCTGTCCTGCCAATGCTTTCGGGCCGGTCACAAAACACTGTACAAACTGGGAAAGCGTGGAGTCAGGAAAATTCATGGCCTTCATATGCTCGACTTTAGAAAAATTAGTAAATGCTCAACTACTGTTTGCCAAAATTGTTAAGTACCCACACTTTTTTAAGAAAAAGGATATTCTCATATGGACAAAATATGCCTCTTGAATCTGAACCCACGGCCCGCCGAGCTTCCTAGGGTGGAACGTGAGCAGGATGTCACTAACGCTGGGGAGGTTCCGTGCACCAGCGCGGGCTGAGGCCGCTGGTGACGTGAGGCTTCTGAGGGGCTGGTTCAGAGCCTAGAGGCTACTTCTGTGAACTGATGAAATGTTACTGTCTCAATTTTTTTTTAAATATTTTATTTACTTTTAGACAGAGGGGGAAGGGAAGGAGAAAGAGAGGGAGAGAAACATCAATGTGTGGTTGCCTGTTGTGTGTCCCCTACTGAGGACCCGGCCTGCAATCCACTGAGCCACAGCAGCCAGGGCCTGTCTCAAATTTTTTGACCGGTAAGTTCATGTAAAAAGATGTAATAGAAAAGGAAGAGAAGGAAAATTTTTACCTGCAATACCTTTTATTTCTATAAAACAGCTCTTAAAATAACTTAAACCATCTATGGGCCTGACATTTGTCCATCAGTCGTCATCATTATGCCGCTGGGAGAAGAGCGGGTGCAGGCACGGTTTTGACCCAAGGAGAGGAACGAGCGCAGGGCTGGGGAAGCAAAGGGCAGTGGCCGTTCCACACGCTCCGCCTCCGTGCGCGGGTTGTCCCTGCAGTGCGGACCCTGCGCAGAAGGGACGCGGGCGAGGGGAGGCGTCAGGGGCCGGGGCTGGGGCGAGTGTGGGAAACAGATGGTCTAGTCGTTGTTCTTCGTCCAGAAATCCTAGAAGGCAATGATGATCGGAGAGTCCACTAAGGCACACTACAGAAACTGATTTCCCTGGGCTCGGAATTATCACTTTATTATAGAAGATAAATTAGCATTCTTTAATTCGGGTTATTTTTCTCAAGAAACAGTCACTGGCTTTTTGCCAAGCGACCAGAAACTCTTCCGCCCAGCAGAGCAGTTAAGAAGTGTTGTGGGGGACCAACAAAAACAGTTCGAAGAACGAGGAATGACGAATCTCAATTCTATAAGCACGTTGGATTTCTTCTGAATCATCCTTTCAGCTTAGATTCACATGTTACGGAAGTCAGGGGCAAGAAGGAATGGCTTTCTAGTGCCCGCCCCCACCGAAAGAAGGGAGGGTGAGAAGTGATTTTCTCTTCAACGTAATAGCTAAACACACAGCCGCTGTGCAGAGCAGCTTCTCCGGCTCCCTCCCTCTGCGGGAGGCGGGGATAAGGCCACGAGGACAGAACAGGTGCTGGCACACCGTTTCTGCTCAGGAGCTCACGAGGGGAGAGAAGGAGAGCTATTTACCAGGACCCAGCAAAATGCGACCTGCCAAGGACTTTGTTACTGTTCGACAGGCGGACGATAAAGCAGCACAGGGCAGCATCGCATCCCATGTCCTGTTCTTTGCTTTAGTGGACACACAGACCCAAAGATCCTAAGCCACGTGTTACTCTCTGGCAGCTCAGAGATGAACCTGGTTAGTGCTTAAATGTGCTCAGCCAATGGGCTTTTAAAAGTGTGAATAATGTAAAGAAAATATTATAAAAGGGGGAAAAAAATCAGTGACACACCAGCCTGCTCTTCCCCTGTGCAGACGCAAGTTTTAAAGATTTAGAGAGAGGGGAATGGAGGAAGAGAGGGAGAGAGACATCAGTGTGTGCCTGCCTCTTGAGTGCCCCCCACGGGGGACCTGGCCTGCAACCCAGGCATGTGCCCTAGACTGGGAATTGAACCGGAGACCCTTTTGTTTGCAGGCCTGTGCTAAATCCACTAAGTCACACCAGTCAGGGATTGACCAAGTTTTAAATAGTATTGCTTTAGGGAGTTTTAATTAAAAAAAAAAAAATTTTAAAAAGAAAGCATATTTAAAACATCAACTTTTGGTGATTAGGGTAAGTAAAGTAATTTTATCATAAATTTCAAGATCTAAAAAGTAATGTGTTCCACTTGCTAAGATAAATCTGAGATGACCAGTATCAGGCAAGTGTGTCTACATCATGACACCGAGACCCCCTGGGCAGAGAGAAAGACAACCCTCTCCCCTACCTTGTGGTGGTGGGGTCAGCAGAAGAAAACCATGCTGATTCACACCAGCACACGCCACTTAGGAGCATCTAGTCCCTCATTCTGGCACTGGACTGTGCAGAGTTCAGTGAAGGAGCCAAACTAGAATCTTGGGGGTAACCAAGAAAGTCAAGGTTCTCTTTTCATACTTTTTATTTCAATGACATACTTTTTTAGAAGACTTTCTGTATTTATTATTAAGAATTATGATTCGCATGGTCAGTAAGGACTGCAAGGAGCCAGCTGGCCGACCGGGAAGAAGACTGAGTCCAAGGCCCTGGTTCCAGACGGCGGCCCTGCACTTACTTGGGCCATACCTGCAGGGCCAGAGGTCGTGTGAGCCATCTGCTCCACGAGACGGGTCTGTGAGCCTGCGACCGCCGCAACACAGCACCCCTGGGCAGGGAGGGAGCGTGTCTCCCTGTCTTTGAAAGATGATTAAGGGCAGTGTCTTTACCAGGTGAAGCTGTGAGAAGAGTCCAGGACGTGACAGGGACAGAACAGAGCACGCTCTCTCCATGGATCTTGGAGGTAACCTGGGGCGAAGAGGAGCCATGTGGCACCTGAGACACAGGGCAGAGCCCCCTCACGTGACAGGACTGAAAAGGCAGGCAAGAGCTAGAAAGGACTGCAGAAGGGTGCATGAGCGTCAGGAAGGAGGGCGTCCAAGGGCAGGACCGTTGTGGCTGAGGGGCACTGCCATTCTGAGGTTTGCAACGTAACCCTCCCCCGCTCTAAGCTGTGGCTCTGCAGGGGGAGCAATGTTCCCCCAGGAGACATTTTGGCGAGGTCAGGGGATACTTTTGGCTGTCAAGACTGGAGGAAGGTGCTATGGTATTTAGCAGGAAGAGGCCAGGGATGTTGCTAAACATTCTACGATGCACAAGACAGCTTCCCACAACAAAGAATTATCAGGATAACGTTGGTGCAGAGGTTGAGAAACCTGTGCCTGACGGAGGACTTCACTCCTGAGACCCGGACAAGCCTGAGCCATGGCCCTTGGGACTCACAGTCAGACACCCATGGGCACTGCCACCTCCCACCCTCCTGCCCAGGTGAAATGAGCATGTTCCACAGTCATGCGGGCAGCTGTGGCTCACACTCAGCTCAGCCAAAACCTAACATCCTGCTGTCTCTCTCTTCTGAGAAACGTGCTACTTCTTCCTCAGAGCCAATGCCACCCCAACGGCCACCACCAAGGCAGCAACAGCAGCAGCCCCTCCAAACAGTAGCGTAGTTGTGCCCCTGGCCGGTGGCAGGGCCCTCTCCTCACCCACTGGGGAGGGCCCTGGCAGGGGACGTTCTCCCCTTGCTTCCGTCCCCTCACTCCGCAGCACTCCCTCGGGCTCCAGCGCAGGCACCGCCTGCTCCTCTGCTTCACCAGGTTTTACAGCCAAGGAGGGTGCCGGGCTAACCTTCTCCACGGCAGTCACCTTTGCAGGCTCCTGTGTCTGCAGCAAGGAGGTGGCAGTGATCCGCGGAAGCAAGGGAGCGGGGACTTCCAGGAACACCTCCTGCAGCTCCCTGGTTGACAAGACTCCAGGAGCCACGGCAGCCTCTCCTGCACCCTCAGGGATCTCTTCCTTCTCCACGTGCACGATGTCCGAGTTGGAGGAGTTGTTCTCGCTCTTCTCTCCAGCCCCGTTGCTGTCTAAGCTTTTGACTTCGGGGTCCACGGCGATCTGCTGCCAGGACTCAGGACCCAGGGACACCGGGAGGCTCTCGGTGTGCCAGCTCTGGCTGGCGGACAGGGAAACTGGTAAGCTCTCCGACTGCCAGGAAGTGGTCACAGTGGGAGACTCTGGAGGACTGGCCTGTCCAGAGTGGTCACTGGGCAGGATGTAGATGTCGTTGCTGTCTTCGGCAACGACTCCAGGGTCCTCCTCCTCGGACTCGAGACTGAAGACAGTGCCCTAGAAAAAGGGCAGGAGAGTCAACGCAAGGAATGGTAAATACAGTTTAAATAAACATGAATCTGGAGCAAAGGAATAAACACAAGACATTGCTTAAACCTACAGTACTTTCTGGATTCAATGCATTTACTTGTAGATCAATGCAGAGGAAGAATTTTTAAGAGATGGTCCTCTGACTAGTTTCCCTGAAGCTAAAAAAATTAAAAAGTTAATTCATATTTAATTGAATTTATATACATTCAATGCAATAATTAATGCAAACTAGCAGAGAAAACAAGGTGAGAAACTTGCTCTCAAGGAATTGATGACTGGTAGGGCACAAAAACAATGCTATGTCCTGGCCTTCAGACGGAGCCCTGGCTGGTGGGGCTCAAGGGACCAAGGGCCAGCCTGCCAACCAAAGGGTTGCTGGTTCGATTCCCAGTCAGGGCTTATGCCTGGGTTGTGGACCGGGTCTCCCCAGTAGGGGGAGCACGAGAGGCAACCACACATTGATGTTTCTCTTCCTCTCTTTCTCCCTCCCTGCTCTTCTAAAAGTAAATAGATAAAACCTTTGAAAGAAAAAGATGGAGAAACGACTCTGGCGCAGGCTGGAGTGGGTGGGGAGGTGACTGAAAGCGTCATGGGGGAACCAGCCTCTACACCCTCTCAACATCTGAAGGTCAGGGAAGTGTTCATGGTGAAAGCCACATAGAAGATACAGTACGAGCAGAAGCACAGAAAGAGGGAAAGGGGAACCGGAAGTAGCCTAGGTGAGTGTACAGTTCATAAGAAGAACAGGAAGTTCGGTTACGACAGGACTGCGGAGGAATGTGACAGAGCTCAGCAATACCAACTGTACTCATCAGAAAAAGGGGAAATGGCTAGTCCGTGATGTGCTACAAAATGACAATCAGGGACACCAGAAATGGGACTCTTGTTAAAAGCAAATAGTGTCAGTTTTCATTTTCACATTTAACAGTTCAGTTTAACAGGACCCACTGTGTGCCTATGGCCTAATAGGCGCTGTGTTAGGCACCAGAGTCATAAGGAAGAATGAGACCTAATTCTTGTTCCTAAAAAATTCACTGTCTAGTTGTAAAGACTGGCATGTGGCCCTCCCTGGCTGCTGTAGCTCAGTGGATTGAGCACCAAGCTTCGAACCAAAGGGTCCCCGGTTCAATTCCCAGTCTAAGGCACATGCCTAGGTTGCAGGCCAGGTCCCCAGTAGGGGTTGGAGAGGCAGCCACACATGGATGTTTCTCTACCTCTTTCTTCCTCCCTCCCCCTCCTCTAAAAATAAATAAATAAATGACCAGTAACAAACTTCAATGTGATGAAATTTCAGACAGATGTGTGCACAGGGTGCTAGGGGAGCCCAGAAGTTAGACATGATCAGAAAGACAGGAAGAGGGCCAATGGAGTGTCATGTTAGAGATGTTTACAAAAAGTTTGGATGGCACTCAAATGCTGCGGAGAGTGTGACTAGGATATGTAAAGTAGACTAATTTTACTTTTTAATCAAGACCAGAAACTCCCTGTGTACACTAAGGGGCTAATGTAAATCAGTAGTCCCTCTAACCACCCCACAAAAAAGGAAAGCCAGAAATACAACTAAGCAAATCACAGGACCATAACATCAACCAACATTCTGAGTGCCCCCCATTCACGCCAACCCTGCTGCAAGCTCAAGAAGAGGTCCCGACAGGCATGGGATCGTCCAGCAATGAACACAAGCAGAGAGGCAAACCAGCAGTGATTAAAATGCAGTGCTCGAAGTGAAATGAGAAGTGGCTTAAACCCCACTTCCACCATGCGCGGGCTATGCAGTTATGAGTGTCTTGCTTAACTTTTTTTAAACTTTAATTTCTTTGTAAATAAAATGGGAATGATGACTTAATAAAATTGTCATAGAACTAGATGTAGTATTTACAGTGCTCAGCTAGTGCCCTGTGCACAGTAAGCACTCGATAAACGGTGCTATTTTCATTGTTGTTTTGTCATCGTTGTTTCATTTTGATCGCTGTTGTTTCGGGAGGCGTGAGGAGGGGACAGAGCCACTCTCAATGCCACCTAGCTCTCTTCCCATAAGCAACCTGAGGTGATCTCAGAAATTGATTTGGCAATTCATTTTCAGAGGTCATGCCACAAAATCATGCAAATTGAGAGGTTCAAATCTTTGTGTTCACTTCAAGAACAGTTCTGGCCCTGGCTGGTGTAGCTCAGTGGATTGAGTGCGGGCTGCAAACCAGAAGGTCGCCAGTTCGATTCCCAGTCAGGGCACGTGCCTGGGTTGTGGGCCAGGTCCCCAGTGGGGGCCAGGTGAGAGGCAACCACACATGGATATTTCTCTCCCTCTCTTTCTCCCTCCCTCCCCCTCTGTCTAAAACTAAATAAATAAAATCTTAAAAAAAAAAAAAAAAAAAAGAACAGCTCTGAAACTTCCCAGGCCATCAAAGGTGGTCGACATGCCACTAAGCATCTGAAGGATGTCATTTTACAGAAGCCATGTGTGCCATTCTGTCGTTGACAATGGTGGAGTTGGCAGATGAGCCCCGTTAACACAGTGGGGCTGAAAGCAGGGTCGATGGCCCAAAAACAGTGCTGAGTTTTTGCTGCACGGTGCGTACAAGTGTAGGGGGTGCTGAACTGAAGGGTGTAGGTGCACACTCTCTGGTCACCGAGCACACCCTGGTGAACAAAGTCCCCAGGATGTGGCGCGGTGCTTGGAGAGCTCCCAGCCACATGGAGGTGATGCGGCCCCTAAACCAGAGAGGAGGTTGGACAGAAGAAAAAGATTTCCCAGAGGAAAGCGGAGAAACAGAAACTTACTGCCCACGATAAAATAAATGCTAGTAGAGGTAAAAAAATAAAATAAAATACATCTAGATAGAAAAAATTTAAAAAGTAAAAGCAGCTTGAAATAATACCCGTCCCTGGCAATTAAACTTTTCCCTCCTCTCTCATCTCTTCCAAAGAGACACCACAAAACTGAAAAACTAGGTCTCTTTAGAAATGACAACGCTCTACATGAAGCCAACACCGGGCTGCTTCTAGAGGACAGGGCCACAAGGCTAGCCTCTCACATGATTATTTTACAACGGTCATGACTTAGCAAGAAAGATCTGGTTCCATTTTTTAAAAAAGAACATGATATAAATGGGCTCTGCTACCTCCTGAGAACATGAGATTAGCAGACACTTAACCATCTCAACGTGAGCTGGGAAATGAGTTGGGGGGACCAACCTCCCGAACTTCTCCTGTACCTGTCTCTAAAGCAAATGGCGGGACGCAGGAACACACCATCCGAACTTGGTTCTGTTTTTAGTATTGACGTCTACCTTCGTAACATTCACATAACCTAACACTCACCACTTTTAGATGTACAATTCTGTGGTTTTTAGTATATTCACAATGCTGTGCAATAACATTTTACCACTATCGAATTCTTGAACATTTTCATCGTTTCAAAACAAGAAACCTTTGACAGTCATTCCCTAGTCTCCCCACCTTCAGCCCCAGGCAAGTCATCCGCCCTGTCTCTGAATGTGCCTGCTTCGGGGAGTTCACGTGAGTGGAACTGGCTGGGAGCCACGCCCTCGCTGTCACTGTCACCGGCACGCGGCACAACCCACACAAACTACCAGCCTGGCCATCTGCAATGACTGATAAAAACAGTGTCCGTAAATAAATACAAATCTCAATTAAAAAAAGGATGAGGGTGGGGGGGCACAACAAAAGGGGGTTTTCTCTGCAGAATCTCTTAGTGTGCTCACTCCATGTCTCTTCCTTGAGGCTGGGCCTGTGCACACCCCAGCCACCCGGAAAAGCAGGGGCCTGGGAAGGGGGTGCTGTGGGCCAGCTCCTCTGAACCAGAGACACGGGGAGTAGGACCCGCCCGGCCACCCAGCTTCCACTGTCCCAGACCCAGCGACCCCCCACAACCCAGCACTTTATTCAAACTCTGTGCGGGCATTTTACTAACCCTATTCCTTTTGGCCTGTAAGACACTTGAGAATTTCCTCACAGAGGTTACTCCTGTTTAGAAATTTTCAAGGGCTCTTTTCCGCAAATGTCACCAACAAACTATAATTTTGTCAATAGTGCTGGTGTCTTTTACTGACACAGGACATGACTTGCACTATTTCATAGCACAGTGTGGGGCAAAGTAGGTTTAGAGTTCTCAGTGTGCAAAACAGAGGTTATTCTTGTATTATTATTTATTAATTACTGTATTATTTTCTGTGCAAATACTGTAAACCTACTTTTGCCCCACCCTGTAAAAACCTTACTCTCGCATGATAACTACCGTCACTCTTAGAACAAGGTAAGGTTAGTAAACGATATAAATAGCTTGGTTGTTTTGATTTTTTGGAGAAAGGGCAACTTCTCTAAGCTTGAATTTATAATTATTAAACAAACAAAAATAAGACATGAGAAAAAAAATATATCCTGGCCAATAAAAATTTATTTTAAGTAAATAAAAACAAAAAAGGAATTAAGAATAATAGAAATACAAAGGGAAATACAGTTCCTTATGTTGCAGAGATTAAAAAAAGAGGATGTTTTGAGACATTTGGAAATTTGAATACTAACAATATATTTGATATGAAAAATTATTACTTTTTTGATGTAGTAATGGTACTGTTTAGAGAGCCTTTATTTTTTAGAAACCCATACTGAAACTTTTTAAAATTTATTTTTTTTTTCTTTTGTATTTTTTTAAAAAGATTTTAATTTATTTTTCGAGAGGGGAAGGAAGGGAGAAAGAGAAGGAGAGAAACATCTGAGTGTGGTTGCCTCTTGAGCACCCCCTACTGGGGACCTGGCCCGCAACCCAGGCCTGTGCCCTGACTGGGAATCTAACCAGTGAAACTTTGGTTCACAGGCCCGCGCTCAATCCACTGAGCCACACCAGCCAGGGCCCATACTGAAATTTTTATAGATAAAATTATATGATGTCTGCATTTTGCTTCAAAATAACCTCGGGTGAGAATTAAAAATTAAAAAGAGTAAAAGCAGGCAGAGTGTGGATAAAGCATAACTGGCAATGAGCCAGTGACTGTTGGGCCCCAGTGATAGGGGCTCGATACACCATCCCATTTTTTCACAGATGTTTAAAATTCTCCAAAATAAAACGATTTTTAAAAAGTAAGTAGTGTAAGAGAATTAAGACATAAAAACTCACTGTACCGTCCCCTCTAAAATAAAGAAGGTATTATAAGCAGCTCTATGCCAACATAACTAGGATCATATCCTAGAAATATCATCAAAAACTGACAAGAAAAACCAGAAACCTTCCCTTGGAGAAAACACCAGGTAGTTTTTCAGGCACGTTATAGGAAGCAAGGCACAAATAATTTCAATCTCACATAAACTGCTCCCGAGTAGAGAAAAATTCTTCCAGCTTCTTTTATGAAGCTAGCATACCCTTCACACTGAGACCAAACAGGAAAACTGACAGGCCAGCCTCACCCACTGGGACTGGCACAACTCCGTGGGGAAACCACCGAAAGCAGTCATTCTAGCATCAGGTAAAGACAAGGAAGCCTCCACTTCTACTCCTATCGTACTGCGGATCCTGACTAGTGCCATGTTTTTAGAAAGACAGATTTTCAAAGAAAAACCTGTCACTGTCCACAGATGGTGTGGGGTTTTCTACAAACCCAAGGGAACCTAGAAATAAATAATCAGAATTAATATGAGAACTCAAGAAATTTACAGGATATAAAATCAACAAGGAAATTCAGTCGTTTTGACAAAGGTGCCACAGTTACATACAATGTCAAACCAGGGAAAACTGTGGGCCACAGAGAGAAACACTTTATAACTTTTTTATACATCTGAAATTATTCCAAAGTAATCTTATTTTAAAAAATGACTTTAAAAATTAAGTCTCACAATATTAAATGTTAGGAAAGATGTAGAGTAACAAAAATTCTTATAAATTGCCGACGAAGGGTAAGTTGGAGAACACTTTGGCATTGTCTTGTAAACCAGGGCACGTCCGTATGCTTGGACCTGGGAACTCTACTCTGATGTACAGACCCAGAGCAACCCTGGCGCCTACGTGCAAGGACGTTCATAACAGACTGTTTGTGACAGCAAAAAAGTGAAAATGGTGATGACAGATGAATAAATTATAAATAAACAAACTGATATATTTACACAACGGACTACCAAACATTAGCCAACACGTCAACCTGGACTGTGCACTCTTAACGGGGAAGGGTTAGAAGGTAAAAAGTAGTTTAGAGAGGTGGGGAAAACCTTGACTGTGGCCCTCCAACACACCACAGCACATGGGCCTGTATCTGGGATATTAAAATTTCAAGGGGGGAGGAGGGAGATAATTAGGGTAAAAATGTCTAAAAAGGATCCTTAGAGGTGTGATAATAAAAAAAAGGTTGAGAAACAATGACCTAGATAAATCTCAAGAACATACCATCGAGTAAAAAAGCAAGTTACAGAAGAATACTTGTAGTA